>WNHD01005741.1:0-10156 GCA_011057455.1 Ganaspis sp. Gsp50 | reverse complement strand
CCTTGAAGTAATGTTCTCTCAATCACCTTGAAAAGTCGAGCTTTCAATCATTTTGAATAACCTAACTCTCTATGACCTTGAAAGATTTGACTCTCAGTGCCCTTCAAGGGTGGACCTTAAAATTTCCTTCAAATGTTAACCTTGAAGAATCGCCCTTTAAATGAGTTTGAAATATGTACTTCTCAATTACCTTGATTGGTCGACTTTGAATCAACTTAATCGATAATAACTCGATAATAAGAATTAAATAATAATCAAAACAGCTTTATAGTTTTTCATCCTCAAAAGAAGCATTTCAAATTCAAAACATTTAATTTGAGTAATATTTGTCGATTGGTTTTTAGCCAAATTCTTTGAAATGAACTAATTATTATTTACATTTAGTATTATTCTTGATTATATTAATTTTCAAGGAATTTGTTTCCAAGATGCACGGCGAGAAGGTTTCGCTGCACAAGAAACAGCGAAGTTTTTTACTACAACTGGCAACGGTGTGGCCAGTTTGACCACATTTAAAACACGCGGTTGATCTGTCCACACCGCTGCATTGTACTGTCTTGTGCCCGAAACCCAGTTACCGGTGACATCTGATCCCTGCAACGCGTTTCCTTACGCAACAACTAAGGAAGCCGACCTTGACATGACCAAGGCGCTCCAAAATTGCTGCTTTTCGGCGGATTAAAGTGACCACCGCTAACTTGATCCCCCTCTTATCCTCGAAGAGAAGCTTAACCTTCCTGTTGGCCTTTGGCGTTTGTAAGACGCGCTCTAGAGCCAGAACGACCTCTTCCTTCTCGGTGAGACTGTCCAAATCTCGAATTTCCAGAGTAACTTTCTGGTCTTCTCGAGACTGGACAGTTGCCAACCCTTCCTCTGTCTCCACTACCTTTGCAGCAAAATGTCCAATCTTTGAGCCTCCTCCTAATGTCAGGAGGATATCTCCCTTTTGCGTGGGTCTTGCGTCCATCACTTCATACTGGTATTGGTCAGGCTTAACATCCTTTCTAAGTTTACTAAGGACAGACGCATATTTCTGAGCCTCAGCAACCTTAATGAACATTGTCTGCGACCTCTGCCTGTGCTTTTTCACCGTGGCATTTGGAGCCGTAGTGACAGCCGGCGATTTCACTCCTGGATCTTTCGGAACCTTTGGAACTTCTACCTTTTCCGCAAAGGTTCCATCAGTTTTCGCCTTCTTTTGCCGATCTTTGTATGGTGGGCTATTATCCTTCTTCTTTTCTTGGCTTTCGAGGACGACCTTCGTATTTGTTTCGCCTGGATGCCTTCGCGCAGTATTCGGCGCTCCGTGCGGTCAATCTCCGTGTCTTGCAGACCATGGTGAACTCTCCTGTCTGACTTGTCCGCATCTGTGTGTTTATTTTGGGCCATCTTAAACCAGCCTCCAACGTGCTTTAAACCATCTTTGATTACAATCGAGACATTGGTTAGTTTCTCACAGGTCTTAAGCATTTCTTCTACTTGCAGTTTAATCCTGCCGATGAGCTCTTCTTCTTCTTTTCGTAACGCTATGCTGCGCTCTCGGTCCTCATTGCAGCTGCTTATGTCTACTGCAGTAGCCTTACTGAAGACGCTACGTTTGCTTGCCATACTAGCAAGACTTGTTAGACTCGCGGATCTGGATGGCGGTCCGTCCCCCACCAACAGTTTTGGTGGCACTAAAAACTGCCGCTTTTCTTTCCTTGATGCATTGGATGCTCCGGAGACCAAGAGGTCCACCCTCGGAGTACTGCGGTCGTTGGATCTCGACGTCTGGTTTTGGTCCACGCCGGCTATTTCATTTCGCCGGTACCACCTAATATCTAGGAGGCATTCTCCTATCCGCCACTTGAAGACGCGCCCGACAAGAGGCCAGGAACTCACACGGGTAATTTGATAATATTGACAAGTCTCTTCATTACTTCGGCGCCAAAATGTAAGAGGGGCGTGGGGATTGACGAGTAGAGGGGTAAGATTTTGAATTTTATGTGAGGACGAGGGAGCTAATCCAAAAATAAAAAGGATAAAAGATAGAGTACAAAAAAGAAAAAGAGATAAAAAATGGACCTAAGATAAATTGGTACCTATAGAGATTTCAATGTGTTACGGGCGATGTCTTTGAATAATCATGAGTCTTTCGACAATGGTTGGACTATTATGAAGGGGTGCTGCAACATAATATCCAACCGAACGTCGAAAGACTCATGATTTGTATTAATTCTTTACATTACCCCCGTCATCGACAAGTACAAAACCAGATCGCTGGGAACGATAAGTTCTTATTATTTCAATTATTCTTTTTTATCTTGATGTTTCTCTTGTTTACATGCCATTTTGTTTTCATATTATTTTATTATTGTTAACATTGTCTATTTATTTGAAATTATATATTTATACTGTTCGTCAGTAATAAATTAATTGCAGTTTAAAAATAATCGCGGTATGGATGGATGTGTGTGGCGATTATTTTTTATTTTATTCCGAATTTTATTTTATTTCATTTAGTCTTGATTTTAATTTATTGACTCAAATATATTTTATAGCTCTGATGTTAGATAACTGTTTTATTTTATTTTAAAAAAATGTCTGCTTCTTCTTTTTTATAATTATTAATTTTTATTATACTATATTCTGAAATTCTAAATTTATTCATTTGTAATTTAAATGTGCAGTAGAGAATATAAGGGTCAAATATCCTAATCGTTGCAGATGGTATGCAAATAGTGTTTCACACTGCAATTTCTGTGTGCAATGGGATAATATTAATTATATAATGGGCATTATTCCTGAAGTGACTCGCTCAAATATTAAAAGATCCTGTAACTTTGGAAAATTGTTGCCCTACATGACAGTATCAAATCCCTGCCATGTTAGTTCTTTTGAAACAAATTTATATAAAGTAGAGGTGGTTAAAGTTTTGACTTATTGAGTGACATCGTCATTTTCTATTCCATATTAGTATGCCACAAACTTAATAGGTTTTAATTTATGTCTAGCAAGTTCTAGAGCATCTTTCATGCACTTTTTAAATTCTTTTCCTATTTCCAGGTTTATATATTTCATTGAAAAAAACATTAACTTTTGATTAAAAATAAAGGAAAAGAGGTGGAAAATTATGTTCATTTCATGGACATTTTGCTTCCTATAAATTAAAAAAAAACATAGGACAAGTGCGAGTTGAACTCCCACTAAAGACAAAGGGTTCCGTACACATGTTAATTATTATTTTTTATAAATAAAAGTGTTTTTCGTATAAGCTTTTATTTCTGTAAACATTAATTTTGAATTTAAATAATTTTATGAAATACAATTTTTTGACCTATATTCAGACAGAGTCTTAATATTTACTATTTTTTATTGTAATGAAAGAGAAATTTTATTTTGATTGTCTAAATACAAATCCATAACTTAGATTTAACATAGGTGTATAATATATCATTTTAAACATTTCTGGTTTTTTCATTATAATCTTAAAATAATTTAGATAAATTAAATAAAATATATTTTTTTATATTTTCAACTTAAGAGAAAAATTTTTTTGTGAAAAAAAATAATTATAAAAAAAAATTTGTTTTGTAATAAAATATTGGGGTGTTAATTGTTTTCTAAATAAAATTTTTGTAAGAAAACACATTTATACAGAGTTTGACTATACTTGTAGAAATAGGCTGAGCTCTAGAATAGGGGTATAATAACTCTCTAGGTCAAATATTACGAAAGTTATAAAACTAAATTCAATTTTTCGAAAATCAACATTTTTTTCTTGACAACGCTCTCACCATCGCACTTAATCACGTTCGATATATTTTTTCCGTAATCTGTACGTAAAATCACATAAGTATACGAAATTTTATTAATCTAAGTCAAATATGTTGGCCTATAGGTGGGGTACATGGTCATTTCAATGCATTTTAAGCCAAAAATCATTTTTCTTCCTTGACAACGCTATAAACATGACATCCAATAATGTTCCCTATAATTTTCCTGTAATCTACAATTAAAATTACGTATGTGTACTAAACTTCAAGTCTCCAGGTCAAATAGTTCGGCAGTTAGAGGGATTACTAACCTAATAGGGTTAGTAAGTAAAATATATACTTTATATACACCCAAGCTCATTGATGCTCTCCACATTTTCGATTGTGCGCATCAAAAAGTCAATGTAAATATCGCTACGCAGTATCTTAACGGAAGGACAACATTAATGAGCTTGGGTGTAGTTTAATTGCTTCGCTTTGATGAAATGAATGCAATTTATTTATTAATTACTTGAAGTTTTAGATAGGAAGAAAATTTCATGCAAAACAACCGTATTTTTTAAGAACGAATGGTCTCAAAAAAATTTAAATGCGAATATCTAAAAATCTTTGCATACAAATTTTGATATTCACGAGCATAAAAACTAAACGAACTTTTTTTAAAATCGGTCAAAGCGTTCTCGAGAAATCCTGGCGCCAAAAGAGCATGTCATACACACACACACATGCACACGCACAGGACTAGATATTTCCTGAATATTGGCAACCTTCCTTCAATCTTTGAGATCTTGCAGAAAGCTTGCTACAAGATAAACAATATTCAGGAAAGGTTGCCAATATTCAGGAAATATTCGTTGCTGTGCGGGCACACACACAGTACATTCTGACATTTGCTTCAAACTTTATATTTTGAAACAAGAGGGATTAAAATTTTCTTTCGATAAAAACTCCCATTTATTTAAAAAGTGTATGAAGAATGCTTTGAAATTCGCTTTACTTAAATTAAAAACTATTAAGTTTGTGATATACAAATACGGACTTGAAAATGACAGTGTCACTCAAAAAGTCATCCCCCTCTACTTTATACAAATTCTTTACAAAGGAGCTAATATTGCAGGTATTTTATACTGTCATGTATGGCAACAATTTACCAAAGTTATAGGAACTTTTAATTTTTGAGTGGGTCAATTCAGGAATAATGACCCTTATATAATCAATATTATCTTATTGCACACAGAAATTACAATTTTAAAACCTATTTGTATAACACCATTAATTATTTACCTGTTGTCATGGGAAAACAAAAATGTTACTTTTCCATTAGGATTTGTAAATTGGTGTTTAACTATCGGTCATAGGGAAGCGAGAGTGCGAGTTAAACGACAATATTTGCGAAATATGTTGAAAAATGTGAGATTGAGAAAAATGTCCTCAGACATTTTTTTTACATTTTGTAAAAAGGAACAACTCTTATTTGAAGATTTTGTTAATAAAATTTATTTTTGCTCTGACCATGTCCAGCTTATTTGAAATGAATTCAGTCTCTTGATAATCTAGAAAAGAATTAATAATCACAATGTTGCATGCATTTTTAAACAACATACATTGAAATATAAAAAACGATTTATTTTTACTAAAAATAATAATAATAGCAATAATAATAATAATAATAATAATAATAATAATAATAATAATAATAATAATAACTTAGACCTGCGAATTTAAACTTTTTTTCGGACGAATGAGTGCGATATACAGTTTCCGTAGGGAAATTTCGCGCTGAACACGAATGCGAAGTCCAAAATGCTCCAACACGTCAGGTTTTCGAATAAAATGGGGTTAAAACCTCTAAAAAACGCGTTATTTTGCAGTTTTTGTAAAATTGTAGCTATTAAACCAGCCGTGTTACAAACTTCGCTATTATCATAAATTGAAGACAGCACTATGACCCATAACATGAGTCTTAAGCCAAATCAACGTCATTAGCCCTTGAAGCAGGGGATGTGTTTTTGTATAGGGGTGCAACTGCTTAAGAGTACTTACAATTAGTATACCGATCCTATTGCATAGGAAAAAATAGAAACTATTAGAGCCTTAATTATTGAAATGAAAAAAAAACTTTAACTTGTCACTGTAAAAAAAATTAATTTGACAACCCCTAAAAACTACCCCTAATTAAATAATTTTAAGTAGGGGTAGTTTCTGAAAGTTTGAAAGATTGTTAATTTAAGAATAAAATAAAATGTATCAAAAAGTCACACCTACCTTCACAAAAGAGTGTGACATCTGTCAAACTTTCGCTTTTGAAGAGATTTGAGAAAGCTGTAGCTAAGTTGTTTCCAAAACTGTTCCATTTAAGGCAGAATTGCTGTTGGGATCCCATAGTGTCAGCTCTGTTTCTTGTCTCGTCGTTCACCAAATCCTTTAGTATTTACTACAATAATGATTTTTCTCCTCTCTTATTGCGCCTAACTTCAAATATTTGTCCAACTGAAAATTTGAAGTTTGAAGCAAATATGATTCTTTTATACTTGGAAATTATATTTGATTATTCTAATTTTAAGTAATGATAATAGTCTGTAAGTTTTAAGCTTAATTTTATTACTATACATTTTGAATTAAGCAAAGATGATTTTAGCGCTAAAAAATATTTTTATTGCACTTTACGCTATAATGGGCACTATATTAACGTATTTAAAGTGTACTAAGTTATCTCCTCTCATTATTTCACGCTAAACAGTGAAATAATCATTATGTAACTCTTTTCGATGAATTAATGATCATTCCCCTGTTTAACCTGAAACAATGATAGGAGTCAAGTAACGGACAAATTAATATACTTTAAACATCTAAATAAGAGGTCCAATATAACAAAAATTATAATAAAACATCTTATGCAACTTGTGCGGAAGTTACCATCATTTGAATCGCGGAATTATAGCAACTCTTCCACACTTGTTGTATAATGTACTACTATTTCATGTAAAAGCAATAGACAGCCTTTGACGTGAGAATGGGCTTGTTCTAAAATAAATTATGAACTACTTGGAGTTCAGGCCGCGAAAGGCAACCATTAGTAGGGGTTGGAGTCCTCTCAGATGCATCCACACAGTTTACTTTTTTAAAACAAAAATTTTTACAATTTAGATTCGAGAATTTCGAAAAATTATCAAAAAAATCAATTTAAAATGTAGATGTCGTTTAGCCGATAGTGTCGTATTTTTAATTTATCTATATTTACAAATTTATTTGGCGAAAATATGACTTGTACTACTATTTTATTTCATGAATGAAATAATAGCTTAAAAACAATTTTATTCTAATTCTATCTAATTGTAAACCATTGTGGTTAACTTTTAATGCAAGTAATGAAACAACTATATATCTCGATGGAAATTTTTTAATTTAGCTTTTTAAGAAGAAAAATTGTAATGTATAAATATTATAAATAATTTAATAAATATAAGTATACAAAAACACTAAATCATTAGAACTTTAGATTCTTTAGATTTTGGTCCAGCTATTTAAAGGTAGGTTGACGACACAGTTTTTATTGATACATTCAACAGCATTAAGTTTACATTGCAATTCACCGATGATTTGGAGCAAAATAACAAAATTAGCTTTTTGGATGTTTCTTTGATAGTAAAGTTAATACTAATTAAATTGCAAAAGACAGTTGGTCTGGGCATTATTTAAATTAACATTCTCACCATATATTCAATATGTCTTGATTATTTAATGTCATCAGAGGGTGTTAGTACCACATATCAATGACTTCTTTCAAATATTTTATTTCTCTCTAAAAATGAAGAAACCACAGTGGAAAGTATACCACATATTCATTATATTCGCTGTGGTAAAAGTGAAAATTCACTGC
Source organism: Ganaspis sp. Gsp50 (assembly GCA_011057455.1). Taxonomy (NCBI): domain Eukaryota; kingdom Metazoa; phylum Arthropoda; class Insecta; order Hymenoptera; family Figitidae; genus Ganaspis; species Ganaspis sp. Gsp50. The sequence continues at coordinate 2,521 of WNHD01005741.1, read as the reverse complement.
TTCATAAGCGAAATTTCACTGATTTACAAAAGCTTACAAAAGCTTTTTGAAACTTTTGTAAACTTATCACTGAATTAGCGAAATTTCGGTTATTCATTTTTAGAGAGTTTATTGCAAAATTTATTTGATTTATTTAAATATTAATAAAAAGAATAATAATTTTACTCTCACAGCATGGGATTTCTCGTGAATATCGCATTTTCATTCTGCATTATCACAGAATTATCAAGGGTTATAAGGTAGAAATCGTCTTCAGCGACCCGTATACAAACTCGCCAATACAAGTTACACTTTCGCCCTAGCAGACACTTTTGTAGAATGTTCTATTGTGAGTAAATTGAGACTGAGACTAATGTAAAATAAAAATAAAATAATAAAAATAAAATATAAAATTCGGCTGAGTAATAAATATTTGAAGAAAAATCTTTTGATTTACGTGTATTTTAGGTAGAAAATCTTTGTATACTTTTGGAAAGTTCGACTGTAAGTAGTGAGAAAATAATGTCGGTAAGTTTATTTATCCGCTTATTATTTCCTCACTACTTATAGTCAAACAGACTGAAAAAGGGTTAGCGGACAAAAATCCCAATCCAAAAGGTCTAAGACAGAAAGTTCAAAGTTATTGAAATCCAAAAAAAATAAAAATAGTTCTTATCAATTTTTGGATTGGACTTGTCTTGCTTGGGCAAAGAGTCCAAACACAAAAAAGCAAAATAAAATAAAACTTAAACAAAGATTCTTAAAAATTTTCGCCTTTAGGATACAGGTTTTGATTAAATTAGACTAGATGTTATTTGTCGAAGAGTGCCAACGCAACGTTTCAAACAGACTGCTTCTCATCATCAAGACAAGAGTTAATTAAAAAAAAGAGATTTGTGGCGGAATCCTTCATCAACATCGATGGAATTATGTGAGACTTAATTGTTTTTAATCTTTTGATTAAATCTGCTGTTCGAAACGTCGACACATTTGGACAAATAAAATCTAGTCTAATTTAATCAAAACTTGGATTCTAAAGGCGAAAATTTTTAAGCATTTTATTTTAAATTTCAATCAGAGGATCAAAAACAATTAAATCTCATATAATACCTTAACAATTATTGTCCCTTTAATTAATCAGAATGTCTTTTTGCTACCTCATATAGGAAGTTGCTCAACGTTTCTCGACTTGAGATATCTAAAACTCATGTTTTTGACAACATGCCTTCGTGTGTCATGGTGGGTCTGAATCAAATTCAACCCAAAGTAGCTTGCACCTCCGGTATTTTTTCTAATTTTATTTCTGTGATGCCCCGTGATCATTTTGAACCCAAAAAGAAAAAAATCGTTAGCGGCGTTTTTGAGAAAACTCAATTTTAACATTTTTTAAAATGGTTATCATGATATTTTTAATAAACTGTGTAACGGGTTAATTTATATTAACTTTTAAAAGACTAACATTAGGCCGAAACTCAACTCTTTTATTTACTTTATGCCACCAACCCAATAGGGAAATTCCTCTCGAGACCCACGATGACTGCCAGACAACGACGAGACAAAACTAATTTACTGCTTTTCTCTCCCCTTTCCCTACAACACTTCGTTTAAACACAAAATTATAATGTCCTGCACTTTATCAGCACGTTGCCTTCTTCTTTGCAGACAGAGAAAACCGTCCTCGATCCAAATCCTTCGACGTGGAAAATCAGCGATAGAGAGTGGCGAAAATGGCGTGTCACTGAACCTATATTTATCCGGCCTATCGACCCCTCCATCGACCATCCTCGTCAGTGCCGTGGTGATCCTCCCACCTTCTCTATTGCTCCCGTGGAAACTCGTATCTGAAAGGAATTGAAAGAAAACGCCACAATTCGGAAGTAATCGTCCAGGCCACGACAACTGAAACATAGAAATTGATGAAAAATCGATGCAAAACTGTGTTTTTGGTTTTTTGTAGATTACTTTCTTCCATTGCAGGTAATCTACTTAGCATCTCAAGAAAAGGTGTAGTCTATTAAATATTCCCCAAACTAAAAAAAAATATAATGCCTTATCTCAACAAGTTTCCAAGTCGTGACATTCTGAAGTAATTTTTTTTACAAAAAAACTTATTTAAAAAAACCCATTTTTCATTTTTTGTAAAATCAATGGTTTTCCATGCATTTTTTGTGTTTATTGCCACAGGATAAATGAATGTAATAGTAGAAATTATTTATTCCATTGTTGCAATGTGCAACACCGTACAATATACCGTACAAAATACACCGTACAAAATTATAAATAAAACAAAGTAATATATATATGGAATAAAATAAAAAATCAATATATACATTTTTTACCTAGTTAAAATTAGTTACATAATTAACTCGTCAAAAAAAAAAAATTTTTTTAAATAAATAAATAATAATTTTTTTGTTATAAAATAAATTTGGTCTAAAATAATTTTTTTCATTTTAAAATTTTAAAATCGACTTGATTTCTACAAGTGATTAGTCAGACTGAAGACCAAGGTGACAATTTTGCTATTAAATACCAGCAGTAA
>WNHD01005739.1:17712-34913 GCA_011057455.1 Ganaspis sp. Gsp50 | reverse complement strand
AATTTATTCATAGAGATTAAATAATCATAGTAATTGTGTAAATTTGATTATTCTTATTATTTAATTAATTTATTGTTTATTAGTTACGGGACGTGACACTACTATAAAAAGAAGTTTGTCACAGTAGGCTTCAAAGTATTCAAACAGTACTTTAAACTTGTCGATATCTGTACCCAATAAAAAATTATAAACGAAAAACAAAACTGTGTCCGACTCGCATCAATCTCCCCTAATTTCAAACGCAGTGTCCGACAACTTTAGTGTTACTGACAACTGTATCCTTTACTCTATAACGATAAATATTATATTCAGACCATTGTTCTGCAATTCAGTTGAATAATTACTTTATTTCAGTTAAGAAGACACTAACTTTCAGTTTAAGCCAAATTTCTTGATTAAATGTGACGCTCCACGAGCGAAGGGACCTTACGTGATTTTGCATAAGGTCGCAATTGCTATGATAAACTGCTGCAAAATCGACCTTATCAAAAAGCGAGTAAGTCCCTTCTCTCATAGAGCGTCACAAATAAAGTTACTTACTGAAAGAAAGCCAAAAATTAAAATCAGCTTTTAATAAATTTAAGACTTTGTTTTTACTGTGTAACTTATAATATGTAAGGTTTTCAAAAATTACTTTATCCCTTGTTAAATAGAGCACAACAATATGTCTGTAATATTGCCGGGACAGTATTCAGGAAACATTGTGTGCTATTTGGGTATTATCTGAACTGCTTGTTATTCGCTTCATATAAAAAAAGTACAAACCTTCTTTCAGCAGTTTCAAAGAAAGCATGAATGAAACCAATGAAAAGATATGCAATTGATAATCTAGTCGAAAGATTTAATGGAATGCAGTCTCTGCATACTTTCCCACAATTGTAACATCTGAAACAATAAATGGATTCAAGATTGCTGGGTCATAAAAACAAAAGAAAATGCACAAATTTTTAAACGAAGTCAGTTGGTAGTGCATGTTTGTTATTAAATCATGAGATCATTAACGTGGTAGAAATTGTCATCATACTTGTATAAAAGGAATTTTTTAACATCGTCAGAGCTACTACAACGTCGCGTATTGTCATTTTAAAAATAGTACAAGAGGACAACAAAACAGCATGCAAGCTTCTCAAGCAAACTTAGGTACTTATAATTTTACCTTGAAGTGTTACAAATAAATATCGATTATTAAATAAAAACTCAAATCTGTCAAAAAAAACCATTAAAAAGATAAAGAGAAAAATGTGATAAAAAAGGGTATATTATGATAATGAAGAATGGAGAAAAAGAAACGAGCAAGAAATAGAGTATCGAAAATTGAAGTAAATTTTATTTCATTTTACAAATCAATTTTATTAAAATTATTTCAGGTTAGTTTAAAAATTTTAACGTTTGTTTGGTCCCATCCACACAACACAACCGTATTATTTTATGATTCCGCTCCTAAACATATGATTCTTTAATAAATGTTTAATCATCAGTAGATAAAATCAAAATGTTTATATATATTTAAAGTTTCTTGTTTTTAATGTGTATTTGGGAAATTAGAAAACCGTAAATTTCTTTAGCTTAGTGTGAGTTATGATTTTGCATAACCTTTTGCGAACATAATGATTTTGCATAATACTGTAATTCTACAGTAAATAAAACATCTTTTATAATAAGAGGGCAGCCAAAAAATCGTTGTACTGTAATACTGTTAGAATCTGCCCTAATTAAAGATATACCATAAATATAAAATGTGTGCATGCAAATAAAATTAAAAAAAAATTATTTTAAATGTCAAAGGTTTCTGAGATCCGGCCATATCTTTTTAAATAATTTTTTTATGAAATGTTTAAATATGTATTGAGGTCTGAATAGTTGTTTTTAAATAACAAAGAGATTTTGATATTTACTTGCAGTTTCACCAGAAAGAAATGGAATATTTGAAAAATACCGACGGGGTAAGTTGAGACGTTTTGAATGCGGGTAAATTAAACAGGTAATTCTTGGTAATTTTTTTATATTTGATATGAATTAACCATTTTTTTGACAAACTGTTATTTTTGTAATAAAGGAACGTGCTTTTAAAGATTTTAAATAAAATTTAGACCATTTAAATTATTTAAAATCAATTTCCTGCAGCTATTTGTATTAATTTTCATTTCAACTCCTAAATATACAGCTTAAATATCATATATATATTTACTCAAATATAATTATTTTTCACTATTTTAATTATAAAATAACCCTAGAAACTAGAGTAGTAGGTATATAAATTTATGTCTTAACATTTAAATCACGAAATTTCGTGTTTGTCGCACATTATCCCGGCACATGTCGCAACTTACACCAGATCGAAGTAAGTTAAGGCACTTAGTACGACTCCAAAAAAATTGTTCACAAAGAAAAACTAAAAGTGATAATCAGACTTTTTTTAAATGAAAGCTGAAGTACTAGAACAAGTTTTTTATGTGATAGGCTTTTCATAAATTGAATATTAACCAAGTTAAACGAAAAAGTGTGGAAAATGTCTCAACTAACCCCGGTCTCCCCTACTAGTTAATAAAAGTTTGACAAAGAATTTTCTTAATTTGTAATTGAGGTTGCATTATTTAAAATATGCGAATTAATATTGTACAATACAAGTGCAGATGCAAAAATTAAATATACATACATACATTTTTTAAATGTAATAGCTATAGATTCGTTTAGTATTTTAGTAGCTCTAACGACATCTCCATTAAAATTTATAGAATATCAAATTATTTAGACATATACCTTTTATTCTGCCAAGTTACGGTAAAAAGTGATTCCACCTGAAATTATAAAAACATATGAAAAGTGTACTTCAAAATTGATTTATGTGTAATAATATAAATGAAAGATCAGTTGGTAGTGCATGTTTCTTATTGAATCATGAAATCATTAAAGTGGTAGAAATGTTCATCATATTTATATTGTAACATATTCTTTTATTTGAAAACTATATATTGTAAAATTACGCACTTCGACACATACCTTTCATTCACCATTTTTAAAGGCCATTCACAGCACCGTACTACCTGCAATTATAAAAAATATTTAAGAAATATATTCTAAAACTTAATGTAGTGTAACAACTTTAATGAGTAGTCAGTTGGTAGTGCATGTTTATTGTTAAATCATGAGTTCATTAGAATGGTAGATCTTTCATCATATTTGTATAACAAAATATTTAATTAAATGATAGAACGATACTGACTCAGCACCATTTTCATTCAGCTATACATATTTAAATTTGATTAGAAGAATAATGTCACCAGCAATTAAAAGCATTGTTTCTTTTAATGTGCTAGCGCTGTCGATGTCGTCAGCCGTAAACTGGTGACTATTTTGCTTTTTTGTGTACATGTTTAATTCAATGTCCTTATATAATTGACTTTTACTTTATTTTTGTCTTTTTTTAAATACTCTATTTTTTCAAACAAAATTAAAAAATTTAAGTCTGTAGCATATGTTATATTTCTTAAAATGAAGTTATTGCATTAATAATTAAAGAAAATATTTTAATTGGGCAAAAAAATAGATTTAATTTGGTAATTTGAAAATTTTAAGAATGTCGGATTTGATTTAGTAATTCTTTTCAAATTTAACATTGGTTTCAGGGTTTCTACAACTTTTTCCCCCCGAAATTCCATGAGTTTTCCATGATTTCCATGAAAAAATAGACAAATTTCCATGATGTTTTTTAATGCATTTTTTAATTAAAAAATGAATTTTTCAATATTTTTGTAAGAATTTAAATTACTTTTGAAGAATTTAAATTACTTTTGAAATCATTAAGGTTTTTGGAAAATAATTTTCTATAGAATCTGAATTACTCAAAATCATTATTTTTAATTTTAAAACGATTTGAAATATTTTCAAGTGTTTTTAAATGTCTTGAAGTATTTTGAAATATTTTGAAGCATTTTCAAAAATTTTTGAAGGGTTTTGAAATAGTCTGAAGTATCTTAAAAGTATCATATCTTTTAAAATATTTTTGGAAACTGGTATTTTAAAATCTACATTTATTTTATTTAATATTTAAAATACTAATACTTTTAAATAGTTACTTTGAAATATTTTGAAGTATTTTAAAGTAATATAAAGAATTTTGAAGTATTTCCATTCAAGTATATTTAAATATTTTTAAGTATTTTTAAGCTTTTTTAAAAATATTCTAAAATATTGTAAACAAGATTTTAAAAATATTTTGAAGTTCTAGGAAATATTTTTTGGATAGAGTTTAAAGTAATTTGAAGTATTTTAAAATGTTTTGAAGTAATCTGGAGTATTTTAAAGTAGTTTTAAATATTTTTAAATATTTTGAAGTATGTTCAAATATTTTGAATCATTGGGGAGTATTTTGAAGCATTTTAAAGTATTTTGAATCATTGGGAAGTATTTGGAAATATTTTTATTATTTTTAAATACTTTGAAGTAATTTAAAGTATTTTGAAGCAGTTTGACGTATTTTGAATTAGTTTGAAGTATTTTAAAATAATTTTAAATACACTTAAATATTTTTAAGTATTTCTTAAAATTTTGAAACATTGGAAAGTATTTTAAAATATGTTGAAGCATTGGGAAGTGTTTTGAAATATTTTAAAACCATTATAAGTATTTTGAAATATTTTGATGCATTTTAAAATATTTTGAATCATTGGGAAGTATTTGGAAATATTTTAAAGATATTTTAAGTATTCTGAAATACTTCGAAGTAATTTTAAGTATTTTGAAGCACTCTGAAGTATTTTAAATTAGTTTAAAGTATTTTAAAGCAATTTTAAGTACATTTAAATATTCTTAAGTATTTCTTAAAATTTTGAAATATTGGACAGTATTTAAAAATATTTTTAAGTGCTTTTAAGTATTTTCGAATATTTTAAAGACATTTTAAGTATTTTGGAATATTTTGAAGTTTTTTCTGTAAAAAAAAGGTGTATAAAATTTTGGAAAATCTTAATAAATACCATAAAGTAAAGAAATTAAATAACAAAAATAAATTTCCATGAAATGATTGAAAATTCCATGAGATTTCCATGATTACGTGAGGAATAATGAAAGTCCATGAGAATTCCAGGTTTTCCATGTTTTCCAGAGTTGTAGAAACCCTAGTTTTTATTTTTTTAATCAAGAAACTAAAAAACAATTAATAATAAAAACTAAATGTATGTTAATTAATTTTAATAATTTTTTATTAATAATTAAGTCAAGTAATATAAAGAAAAAATATATAGAATAATTAAATTAAATGTTCAAAGGCGTACCCAGGATTTGATCTAAGGAGGGGCAACCCATATTAAATTTGTACAAGAATGATAGTGCGAAGTAAAATTTTTAATTAAAAGAAAATCACATTTATTACATGGAAACAAGTTTTTTCTAATAAATTTAATTTTCCAAATATTGGCAAGCTTTTTCAATCACTTTGATAAGTTAGGTAATGTTTTTATATTCAACAAAAATGCATCAAAAAGATTAAAACGTACATTAATTCCGGAAACTAAATTGTATAAAATATTGCAAACGCAAAATAATAAGTTAATAGAATGCAAGAAACATTAATTAAATTAAGTATTAGTAAGGGGTTGGTACTACATCTTACTGACTCTTTAAAAACATTTTCTTTTCGTAAAAATGTATTTTATTTGCATAAAACTTTCAGGGTATCAAAAAAACAAAACTACTATTTTTTTAAAAGTAAACTTGTCGCTATCATATGAACTATGATTGAACATTTTCAATGTAGAAAAACAAAATGGAGGACTTTTTTTAATTTTTGACAATTATTTTAATGTAAATTGTTTAAACGATTAAATATTAATAAAAAAAATCATTATTTTTGTTTGGACGATAGCGGTACATCAGTACATTAAGCCATAAAGATTTTAGCCTGATCGGTGCAATAATTTTTTTTCTAGGATGTCAGCCAGGTCAAGAAACATTGTTTTAAAAAACACAAATATTTACAATACCCTCTTACGCATCAAAATCTGAAATTCACTATTCAAAACTGTCTACAGCTCACAAATTTTAACGAATTTTGCTGATTTTTGTTTTAAAATACTCTGGATTCGATTCTTAAGAGCTTTCAGATTTCAGTTTCGTAATTTTTTGTTTCTTATTAGTTTGTTTTGAGCGCGAAGGATACGTTTTTTGCAAGCGTGGGCGCGAGACTCTTACATTGAACCTCTTTTTTCGATGTTATCGACTCTACCAACAAAAATAATAGTTTCCATAGCATTTCTACATATATCTACTACAAAAATCTGCAGTTTTTTGAAAATCGATTTTTCTGTAAATAGAAATGGTACTAACCCCTTAATAAATTCAAAACTCCTGCTCTCAATATTTGAACATTGGACCTTCGTCGAGTGCTATCGGCATTTTCAAGATTTACGATTATTTCGGTCTTTATGCCATGTCTTTTTTTTTTATAGATATGAGAAACTTTGTAATAGGCTTCGTACCTGACTACATTAAAATTAAAAATATTTAAATTATTCAGAAAGCCAGAAAATAAAGGTGGGTCAGTGTCGTTTAAAATAAATTGTCAATTTAATATTTCTTCTAAAATTGTGCAAATGTTCAATTACTAGGGTATATACCTCTTTTTCAGCCATTCTTCTGGGCAGCATAGAAAATTGTATCACCTGCAATTTTAAAAAGCATATAAAATATCTATTTTTAAACTTACTGAAGCGTAAGAATGTTTTTGGGAAGTCAGTTGGTAGTGCATGTTTATTGTTAAATCATGTCCTCATTAAAGTGGTAGATCTTTTCATCATATCATATTTGTATAATAAAATGTTTCGATGACAGAACGATACTGCCTTATTCCCGTTTTCTTTTAGCTAATGAAATCAATAAAACAGAGAAATGGATCAATGTCGCGTCTATGTCCAAGTATTTGGCTGATAATTTAGGAAAACACTTTAATTTTTTAATTTTCTTGAAGCTTCTTTTTTAAAAATAAGTCAGACATTCATGAGACAGTTGAAGTTTTCCTAATTGTAAGATGATTTCCAAAGTTTCAGGGCAATATCTTTCTTTAACTCTATTAAGTAGTTGTACAAAATCAAGTCGATAAATGTAATAAATAGACTAACTTATCAATTTGATTATGTGCATCTACTCGCATTTAAGCTAAAAGAGGTAACACTTGAAAGTTTGGGAATCCTTTTGGAATATCTTCAAGTGTGTCATAAATGTCTGACTTATTATATTTTTTTAAATTAAAAAACTCCAGGAAAAAGTAACAATTAAAGTGAAATGAATGTAGATTTCTAAATTATCATTCGAATTCTTGGTCATGACATTAAAGTTGTGAATTTATTATTTCTTCAAAAATTGTACAAACATTCAATTACAAGGGTATTACCTCTTTTCAGCTGTTCTTCCAAGGCAACATAGAAAATTGGGATCCGAAAACTGTATCATCTGCAATTATGAAAAATATTTGAAACATCGGTTTTAAAACTTATTGAAACGTAATAACTTTAATGAACAGTCAGTTGGTAGTGCATGTTTATTGTTAAATCATGAGTTCATTAGAGTGGTAGATTTTTTCATCATAATTGTATAACAGAATATTAAAATGACAAAACGATAATGACTCGTCACCGTTTTCATGTAACTATTTAAATTAGACAAAAAATATGTAGAGGCGGATGAGTGTCAGTTAAAGTTGTCAATTTAATATTTCTTCTAATCTAAAATTGTACAAATGTTCAATTACTAGAGTATATACCTCTTTTTCAGCCATTCTTCAAAGCAGCATAAAAAATTGGGATCCGAAAAATGTATCACCTGCAATTATGAAAAATATTTGAAACATCTGTTTTAAAACTTATTGAAACGTAATAACTTTAATGAACAGTCAGTTGGTAGTGCATGTTTATTGTTAAATCATGAGTTCATTAGAGTGGTAGATCTTTTCATCATATTTGTATAACAGAATATTAAAATGACAAAACGATAATCACTCGTCACCGTTTTCATGTAACTATTTAAATTAAACAGAAAATATGTAGAGGCGGATGAGTGCCATTTAAAGTTGTCAAGTTAATATTTTTTCTAATCTAAAATTGTACAAATGTTCAATTACTAGAGTATATACCTCTTTTTCAGCCATTCTTCAAAGCAGCATAGAAAATTGGGATCCGAATATTGTATAACCTGCAATTATAAAAAGAAACATTTAAAATATATATTATTAAACCTATTGAAGCGTAATGATCTTATTAGAAAGTCAGTTGGTAGTGCATGTTTATTGTTAAATCATGAGCTCATTAAAGTGGTAGAACTTTTCATCATATTTGTATAACACAATATTTTAATGACAGAATGACACTAACTCATCACTATTTTCATTAAGCTAGGGGAGAGTCGGGTAAGTTGGCGCATCGAGATTTCTTCACTTTTGCTCATTCGCGACCAAAATTTGATAATTGGTAATGTTATCTCTCATCGTCTAACTGATTTTGATGTGGGAAATATGAAAAAATCTTACCATAAATAGTAAATCTAAAGAACTCAAAAAATGTTGCATTGTAAAGCACATTTTGTAAACTTTTAATTTGCCATAAAAAAGTTAATTCTTTTAAATTTATAAAGATTTTTGTCCTCATTATGTTCGTTTTTTACCCCTTTTTCAGAAACACAAAGATTTTAAGTGATTTTAAAAAATTGAGTCGGTTTTTTAAACCAATTTTAGAAAACCACGAAACGTTTAAGTTGACGCATCAAGGTGCTTTTTCATGGAGCGAAAAATTCGCCGCGATTTTTTTTTGCATATAATCACGTGTCAAAATCAAATGTTTTTGTTTTGTTAAAGGCAAAAGAATTTGCGACGATCGCTGAGAAGCTGAATAAATCCAGCTTTTTTGCGTCAGTTGCAGCTTTTCGCAGCGATTTTTTCGCTCTATGAAATTTCGCCTTGAGGACCGCTAGGTATCGCATTTTCGTGCTCGTCGCGAATTGAGCTTGGGTGTAAATATATTATACAATTAAGAATTATATAAAAAAAATTTTATCGTGGAAGAGGAGTCAAAGTTTGAAATGTCAATTGTTTCATTACAGGTTATTATTAACCAATATTAAACATTTTGAAAAATATCTATAAAATAAGAAAATAGTTATTTAAAGTGGAAAGATTACAAAAGAGAAAAGCTAAAAATCCAATAATTAAATATAATTATCATAAAAGACCAAATGAAGAGAAATTGAGCTCTAATACTTAAAAAAGTAACTTAGAGGAAGAGGGATGTAACTTAGTTCGTAAACATATTATTTAACCTAACAACTATTATCCCGTCTATTGCATAAATAAATAAATAAACTGTTACACTATTCAAAAAACGTGAAATACCGCCAACTGCATTAAAACGATGTTATCCATAGAAAATGTTACATCATGGAAAAAGGAGAAAATAAAAATATCAGTTAGAACCACTGTAAGGAAATTTATTCGAGTTTTTATAATAAATTAACTAAAACATTGAAGAAATCAATAGGTAATGGTTATTTTATCTCATTTTCAAACGTGCAAACCTATTGTTTGTTTAAAATGATGCACTCAGAAACATGATTGTTTGGATTGAACAAAAATATTTATTTGATAGGGGAGATATGGGTAAATTGGTCCAGAAAAAGTTCAGAGGGGAAAATAAATTATTTACTGATAGTTTTAAAAGTAACAAATCATATGACATTATAAATTAACCCTTCTAGAATATAATAAAATTTTGATTTGAATAATTTATTTTCAATAACTTCAAGAAAAGTATTACAGAAGTAATGCTGGTCAAAATGTTCATATTTTTGATGTTGAGGGTAAATTGGCTACCTCAAAAGAAAACACTTAAATATTTATAAAAGCGAAAAATAGTTTTTTATTTATTTTTATCGATATCTTATTATATATATATATATATATAATATATATAATACTCGTAATATCGTGAAATATTACGTAATATCGCGTAATAGTATGTAATGTCGCGTAATAGCGAGTATTATTGCGTAATAGGTTGTAATATCGCGTATTATTGTGTAATAGATGCGCAATAATGATTGTAATTGTTATTAATAATGTTATTTTTTAGTTAAAAAAGGATATATAAATTTTGCTGCTGTTTGTATAATGTGATTTAAAAACGCGCTAACAGAGGCTAATTTGCTATCTGCAATGCCATCTGTCTGGAAGTAAACGTATTATAAATAACTTTAGTATACTGGTATGACTGATATTTACTTTGATCAGTAAATATTCGGAAAATTTGTTTACGAGGTAATTATTTTATATTTTTAATAAATTGATGGAATTTAAATTAAATAGAGCTTGGACAAAATAATACATGATTCGCCAACTTATACTGAATTAATTTTTCTAATTGCTTTCTTTTTTTCAGCAGCAAGCGTAAGTAGAAGTAGATATATTTCTGCAAAAAGAGGTTAGTTTTACGAGGTGGTGCTTATATCTTACTTAACTTGTTTAAATTAATTTAAATAGAGTTTTAACAAAATAATTCATGTTTATACTTATACTGAATTCAGTTTTCTAATCGCTTTCTTTTTTTAAGCAGCAAGTATAAGTAGATATATGTTTATAAAAAGAGGGTAATTTTACGAGATAATTTTCATCTCACTTGACATTAAAAATATTGTCTTTTATTTATTTAATAATTATAGGGAACAAAGTTTGTTCCTTTTTTTACCTTATAAACTTTGTTTTACCTATATTTTTAATTGTTTTTTTTAAAAAAACCTCCGAAAATCATACATTTTCTTTTGCTCATTTGAAGTTTTTACTTGAGTCTTTATGAAAACCAATATTTATTCTCGTTTATTTCGTTATATTTAGGTTTGATTAAATAATTTTACTAAAACTTTTGATAGAAAAAGTAATTTTCCCGTGTTAGAGATGTATATTTCAAATATAAAATAATTATTTTGTAAAATTCGATAAACATTCTCATATGGTTATAAAATTTTTCGCGATGTATTTCCATTTAAAATGTTGTAAAAATATAAACAGTTTAAAAATTTTACTTGATTAAAATATTTTTGTACTTTTATTTCATAAAAAGTACACAGTAATACAGTCCTATTAATGTGTAATATTCACGTAATATAGCGTAATTCAGTGTAATATTTTGGTAATATAATGTATTGCCGTAATACTCGCGTAATAGGCGTAATAGACGTAATAGTCACGTATTAGTCGTAATATGCGTAATCGGGATTACTGTGTACGTCTTTTGCAGCAGTAAATACCCCCTCGAGAAAAGTAAGTCTGAAAAAAGGAAATTATGCTTGTAGGACTGAAATAAATTTTCATAAACAAATAAAACATTTTTCTAAATCATATAAATAAATTTGATTAATAAACTTTCAGATTTTAGTACAAATATACTTAAAACTACAAATGTGTTTTGATTAAGTTTTGATTTTCAATAATCTGACATCTGAACAAGCTTCTTGTTATTACGTAACGTGACGTATTTTTTATGGTGGCTCCGCATAGTGCGCAAAATTCAAATCGTGTTAAGTAGAATTAATAATTATAACAGAGTTTCTTATTTATAATATAAATAATTTATTTGTTAATGTAATTATTATTATATTATTATTATTATTATTAAATTATTATTATTATAAATTGTCAAATATTTGAGAAGATCTACAATAACAAAACAAATTTTTGAAAGTTACTTTTTAAATGCTTTTTCAAAACAATATTATTCGATTATTAATAATAAAACTAAAAAAATTATTAATGAAAGATAATAAAACAAATTTGGTGAAAGTCAAAAAGTCGACAAGCAGTAGAACTACTGTTTTAAGGACAATCCAGAATAGGTGGTTTCTGAACGTCGACGTCGACGCAACGCTTTTACTGTCCTTCTCACTCCCATAATAAGAGCATTGGAGAGAGAAGGACAGTGAAAGCGTTGCGTCGACGTCAACGTTTAGAAACCACCTATTCTGGATTCCTCTTTAGGCTATTCGTAAAAGAATTAACAAATAAAAAACTCAGTTTGATTTAAAAATAGTAATGGAAAACAAATTTGATTTGGTTTTTGAAAGCGTGAAATCTAGAGATTTAAATTTGATTAAAATACTATTATTCAAAAACGTTTTACTCAAGTAATTTTTCAACCTCCTTTTTAAACTTTAATTTGAACAAACTTGGACTCGTTGATCCGTTCACAAAGTTTAAAGATGGTACTGAAGTTTGGAACGTTTTCTTTCGTTTATGAAAAACTCAAAAGCAAATATTGTTCTTTGTCAATTTTAAACCAGAAAGTTATTTTTAGTAAAAATGCTGTATTTATTAATTTCATATATATATATATATATTTGAAGCATTGATACGAAAACGAACCTTCTTGTTTCGATTACATAATATGGATTTAAATTACATCCCGGTAAAAAGGAGGTGATTGAAAGGCATTGCAATATTTCAATGCGCTATAATTCCGTTTTTGTCCCGAATGCCTTTGAATGACATTGATTGCGTATAAACTCGACTGGGTACTAAACGGCATTCTTATGGAAGCGGATAAATATTTTTCAATGCCATTGAATGCCTACAAATAAAAAGAAGTACATGGAAAAAAACTAGTCGGTAACTCTACCAGTTCGGACTCGATCCTGGAACCTTTAGCTCCAAATTCATGTCGCTTATCCACTGCTCCATTGAGCTCTTGTATAGATAATACTTTTGAGAAATATAAGATATGTATCATTTTATTTACTAAACTTAGAAATCTTTTTAAATTTTATGACATAATGAGTAAACAATAATTAACTTGT
This sequence comes from Ganaspis sp. Gsp50, assembly GCA_011057455.1. Taxonomy (NCBI): domain Eukaryota; kingdom Metazoa; phylum Arthropoda; class Insecta; order Hymenoptera; family Figitidae; genus Ganaspis; species Ganaspis sp. Gsp50. Next base: position 22,088 of record WNHD01005739.1, on the reverse strand, counting down.
AACATTATTTTTGTTTAATAATAAGAATATATGGATCTTTTGTTACAAAAGTATTAAATGACAAATCTTCATACAAATTTTAAATTAATTATGATAAAAATAATAAATCAGTTGTTCTTTTTTAAGTAGTGTAGCAAATAGTTAAAAAAATAATTTACATTACAAATGATTTATCAAAACAAAATTCATGTACTAAAAAACAAATTTGATGACAATTATAAATTAAAATATTTGTAATACATGAAATTTTATTTACAATTATTACGTTTTAATTTATAAAATTAAGATAATCTGCAGAAGAATTAAAAGTCATGATTTTTTAACGCCATTGTATGCATTTTAATCAACCCCTTTTTACCGGGATTACATACTGAATAACAGATTTTGATTTCTTAGATGAAATCTAATTTTTTCGAAAACTTATTTTCACGAACATAAACCTTGAATTGTACATGGCACTTGTAACGTTATCTTTACCAGAAATTGTAAAATCTATAAATTTCAATTGATTGCGATAAAATTAAGAATAATTGTTGGTTATGAAAATATTTTTACAGCTGGGCCACTGTTCCAAGCTTAAAATATAATATTTATTTACTCTGGCGAACGTCAAAAGCAAATTACAACATTTTATGCAAAAATATGAAATTAATAATAATTTGTTTTAAAAAACAAATTTAAATCAACGTAAACAATAATTAACAGCAACCATGTATATAAATAAATTGCCTCAATCAAATAGGAAACAATTTTGTTTTCTTTCTAGACAATATCATATCGTTTGTTTTATTAAAGTTGGTCACTTAACGACAATTAATTTGTTATCGTTAAATGGCGTTGAGACTTAATAAAATCAACATTGCTTTTTGACAAAAATCGACTTTTGTTTTTCATGATCAACTCTTATGAAAGTCGATATTTTAATAAAAGTATTCATCTCCAGTTGCATTTGAATAAAGTAATTAATTTTATGAGATAATATCTAGCGTCAACTAGTTACGATCAAGACAGAAAGTATTTTAATATTTTTATATGTTTGCTCGGTTCATAGAAATTATTCTTTGTTTGTCATTAAGTATGCATTTTCAGAAATTGTTGTTTTGTCTGCGTGATGTCTCGATTCATTGAATTAATTAAATTAAGCCCTAAATCTGTGAAGAGAATCATTTACTAGCCGAATGTTATGTCGTTAACTCTAATAAAAAATGTATTTGTTATTTATGTTTAATATATATTTTAAAATAAGCATAAAATCTAAAGCATCATTTCAGTTACAGTATCAAGTCTACTAAAGTAAATAAATAATGCCGTTTTCTGTTACAAAGATGTTGGTCTGTATATCGCTCACTGATTGTCAATTAATAGCTCATTTCTCGTTACCTCAAAGATTATTATTATAAAACATGTTCTATTGTTTTTCAATGTGCTACTCGTTAAGGCCCTGTGCGAATTTTTGGAACATTAGCTACCTGTGAGGGTTATCTCTGACTCTTTATCGAGATTTGGTTACCCAGAATGGGGGCTGATGCCATTTTCGTTGCATTGACCATTAACTCTGCAATCTTTGGAATGAGCTAAACAATTTGGGATACAGTTGACTTTGTTTCAGAATCATTCAACATCGATACAGAAATGTAATCGGTTTTCATTTCCAAAAAGAAACAAAAAATTATATTGAGCTTCACAAGTGATTATTATGATTGCATGTTTTATCTGATTTGACTATAAAATATTTATATTTTGTTAACTAAGAAAATAAAAGAAGAAAACTAATAAACATAGTTCTAAAAGAATATACAAGAAGAAATATGAAGTTTAAAGAAAACACATACTGACTTCAATATTGACTTTGTAAATCTTGAAGTCAAAATCTTTGACTGATTTAAATAAATAATTTAACTAATGATTATTTTGATTCTACACGGAAAAAATGTCATTTGAAAATTACTTGACTGTCAAATTTTTTGAGACACGCCATCACCTTTCATTAATTTTGTCGTTTTTTATTCTGCACAATTTAATTAGTTCAATGTATTATTTCAGTGATGCAGATATGTAACATTTTAACAGTATTTAAAAATTTAACCGATGATTATTTTTTAAAGCTTTATTTTTTTTTTAAAATATGAACCAATGGTGCATATGAAATTAGTATTTGAATTTCTTTCAAATGTTCAAGATTTAAAGAAGCCAAATCGTTTTCTAATATTTTATTTAACGCTTCTACTTTAATTTAAAAATATTTCAAACAAAATTTGCTTAATAGATTTTTTCATTTATTGTTTCCTTTGTGATAAGTGAAGTATTAACTTAGAAAAACTTTACTCTGCTAATATTTGAAATGTAGATGCAAAGAGAAGAATATATTACTGGTTCAACTTACCTACCAAATCAATGTTTCATAATGGTACCCTATTGTTTTATACAATACTGATAGAATTCAGTTGTTCCATATTTTAGAGGTTACATGGGTTTTAAATGCCAAAAAGCTCATATTTTTGTATATTTTTCTTAAATATGATAAATAAATGATTTATTAAAGCTTTTGGTATATTATGAGGCAACATTTGAGGAGTATTTTACACAGTTTCAGCCTTAAATCTGCAGTCGTTTGTTACTAAGAGCCCCCAGTAACAAGAGAGTAATTGAAAATTATTAAATTCTTTAATCTTTTTGAATACCTTTTTCCGACCATATATTTTAATACAACGACAGAATCAACTTTTACCTCCATATAAATCCTTATTAATACCCATTTTTAATATTTTTTAATTTTTCTAATCTTATTCAATCCCTAAATAATATTAGAGCTTTTAAAATTTGTTTAAAAAAAATCACCAGTCTGAGGAATTGAACTAGGAACTTCCAGCGGAGCAGTCTGATATTCTGTCAAAACTGCTACAATTGACTATGATATGTTGGATTTTGAAGATATTTCACTTAAAAGTTTAAAGAGTCGATAGTAATTTTATTAATTTAGGATTGAAAAAGATTGGAAATATAAATAAAAATTTAAAAGAGATTTACTTTCGAGTATTAAACTGATCACTATCACTAGATTCAAATGAAAGGTTGGAAAAAGGTATTCAAAAAGATTGAAAAAATTCCATTTTCACTGAAAAACTACGATATTTCAATATTTTTCAATTCTGTCCTTCTTACTGGGCTGTTTATCGGATACATCTTAAAGAAAAAGGCTCTTACCTTGAGTATTATAACTCAAGTTAGGGTTATATAAAATAAAGAAAAAAGCAAAAATTGCCTGTTAATAAGTTAGCATGCCTGGTGATTGAACAAATGATTTATAAGGAAAATGGAATTTCGATTTTTGGCGGTCTTGAATGCCAAGAAATACGTTTTTTGATCAAGTTTTGACCACATATTGTTTTTTAAAAAAGAAATTTTTGAAAAAATACAAATCTTTCGTTCAATCACTACCCAGTGTATTCTAGAAGATGTATGTCAAATGTTATGAAAATCGCTTCATTACTTAATTACTTATTTTAAATCGTGTTCACCGACTTTAAAAATATGAACAGTTTAGAGAAAAATGCGATTAAGGTTTTAAGTAAGATTCACACGTTTGCGCATTAGAATGAAGCTGGAACCCAGTTACCAGCACCAGATAAATTTTTTAAAAATTTCATGTTTGTTTCAACCTAGTAATCCAAGGAAATCAAATTGTCAAAGAAACTAATTAACCTGGTGGTGGTAGCTGGATATGTACTATCTTCAGCCTCATTTGTCGCGTCCAGTCAAGCTGAATTTGATGGATTTTAAGTTGCTTCAATCTAAGATTTTTAGTCCGATTGAAATGAAACTACGGTAAAATATTCTTCATATGTTGTACTATTAAAAAACTCATTCTTGTAAAATTGATTTTTTAAAATTTTAAAGCCCATGTATCTACTTAAAACAGCATATTTTTCTTGTTTAGTTTAATATTATATATTTATTACAAAGTATTATTAATTTATGATACATATTTTTGTATAATATGTAGGATTCTATTCACAAAATATCCTGTAAGTTTAATTATTCTTTAACCATTGGACTGCTGGAAATCCTAGGTTTAGGCTTAATTGCTGGATTTATCAAACGCCGGCAGCATATAGGTTAAATTTTAAATAGAACTTTAAAATCGGTATACATTATGTAATAAGATTTATGCATATCTGGTATAGATAAAAAATTGATTAGCTCAAGAGACAAAAAGCGTGTCCAATATAGCGGACGAAAAATTAAAAATTGTGCTATTGTACTAAAAAAAAGTTGCACCAACACTGAGAAAAAAGTTTTCTTGGTTCAATGCAAAAATGCATTGGATCTAATCTACTTTATTCTTAGATTCGGACCTAGAATATGTATTCTTGAAT
>WNHD01005739.1:0-17663 GCA_011057455.1 Ganaspis sp. Gsp50 | reverse complement strand
GCATAAAAATTCTTATAACGAATCGAAAATATTCTTGAAACAAGAATAAATTGTAAGTATATTTTTATTCTTGTTTCAGGAATTCTTTTCTCTCAGTGAAAAGGAATTACAATTAGGAAAAAATAAAGTTTTTTTTATATATGATGCTCCACGGATAAAGAGACCGTGTGATGTAAGTTTTAAATTTAGAGGATACAAGATACAGACAAGAATTTTTTTTGAGATTAAAGATGATTTCCGTAAGAAAATTTAAATCGACAAAAGCTAATTTTCATAGTGCGAGAGTGCAAATGTAATCCAGACGCATGATAAAGCTTCTACATTTCAATGTTTCTAGCAAAATAAATAATTAGAAAAAGCAATTTGTGATTTTCGGAAATGAAAGAAAAATCTAGAAATGGTTAAAGTTCATAAAAGAATTATAATCTATTTTTTCGGCTCAATGTTTCTTTTCCGTGAAGCGTCATATATGTTGTTGTGCAAAAACGGATGAGTTGGTCTTTAAAAATAACTTTATTTTTACTAAAATCCCATTGCTGGATTCTTCCCACTCTTGAAAATTCTCATCGTGACGTGTTGGTAGCCATGTCTCTCAGATTTCGCAGCAAATATTTTCAGGGATGTATTTACTTTCTTAGTTTGAATTTGAAGAGACAAATTAAAATTATAGAGATTTTTATTGCAATTGTTATAATCTTTTAAAACTGAGATAATTCCAACACTTAAATCATTAAAATTTTAAATTCACAGTAAACCGTGAGGATGAATTTGATCCTCACGGTTCACTGTGTTGCAACATATGCTGAGGTTCACATACCCATTACTAATCAAACATCTTTTGGTTTGCGGACCTGCTCACTACGCGCGCTGCTTTCTCTCATCACTGTGAGAAAATGGTTACTTGGCAAAGATTAGTCAGTATGAGAATTCGTCAGTGTGGGAGACCGCAATTTCTTACATTATTTAAAGAAAAAAGATCCTAGTAATTATCCCGCACAGCAGCAGATATTTCTGGAATATTTCAGAAATATTGCCCTGAACGGTTAGAAATATTTAACTGCGAGGTCCACAAAATGTTGGTACAAGCACTAAAATGTCCGCCTATGAGAAAATATTGACGCGAACCTTGAGAGAATATGTATTTGAAATATTCAGAAAACCTTGAATTTTATATGATGCGCAATGGTCGATCTTGGTTTCTATGCCTTGTATGGCTGCGCAGTAGTTTTTAATTCTGTAGAATACTATGGACTTCAAATATAAAAAAATATTAGTAAGGTACCAAAAAAAATTATTTTTTTGATTGATACTGCATAGATATTGCAGGGTTCTTCTTATGTGATATTTCATGAATATTGCACGAAAATATTCAGGAAATATTTGATGTCGACTTGTTTATTTAACAATGAAATTTGAAAATTAAATGTGAATTACCTTCAGTATTTAAGAAATATAAAAATAAATAACTTTGTAATAAACTACGTAGTCATGGATTGGACACATCCCCTCCCTCATGTAGCCTAGCGAAGAATTTCACTAACCCCCCCCCCCCTAATGTGGCTACGTGGTTTATGAACGCTCGCCTACTTTAATTTATCGGTTTTATTTTAATGCTTTGAAAATTTTTACAATTTCTTATGATTTAGGGTTTTATTTTAAGCATTTAATTTGTAATATAGAATTAATTTTAATTGTTTCAATTTAGGATCTAAAGAAGTGGATTTTATTTTGAAAATTATCCAGAAGTGTATACAATATTTTTGTCGTTTTTATTTAAAGTTGTCACGTAAATTTTCAAGGTTAGAGTTTAGTTCAGAATGTTCTTCTTAATTAAAATCTTATTTTTTGACTTAAAATTTTAATTCAAATTAGATTTTGTATTCTCAGTTTTATTTTCTTGTTATTCTTGTCATTTCTATTTATATTGCCTCTTTTCTAAATAATTTCATGATTATATATACCCAGCGGCGTTGATGCCATCCTCCGATGCTATTGTTTTACTCTCAGTAACACGTGTATTAGACAAAAGCAACCGAGGTATAAGAAATCCCTATTATGTAATAATTCAGCCCGATATCGCTTAAAGTTTTGAATCTGTAGGCTATTAGTAAAATTTTGCCATCATCTCAGATTTATTGTCTGAGAACGATGTCAACCACGTTCTAGTAGGCGTCAGTAGAGACAATAAATTCTCTGAGCTTCATTCCATCTAAACGTTAAAGGTTTCACTATTATTATCGATACTTTTTTCAAAACCTACAGTATAACGAGCAAGTCCTAAAAATTGTTAAAAACTTTTAAAGGATCGAGAACGAAGAACTTTTGTGACGACTTCGAAGGGCTTACAAGGAATACAAATGAGGTGCAAGAAATGGAATTCAGAAAAACTAACAAAATTCAATTATTTTTTGACAGTTTTATTCTGTTAGTTATTAACTTCCTATCAATCCCTAATAAAATATTCACATTATTACAGGTATAATCCAAGTAAATCCATACTATGAAATCTTATACAAAAACAAGATTTTAATACAAAACCAAGTTTCAAAATTAAATGAAATATCCTTTATTTATCTAGAAATACATAAAAACATATTCGATAAACTAATCTTTAATTTTAAAAACAAACAACATTTACCATTTTCAGTTTTTAAATATTTTCTAACACAATGCCGTGAGAAAATGGAAACAAAAACAATCATTTTATTGACAGGAGAATGATAATTTCATTCCAAAACAGAAATATTTTCGTTGAAAGACGAAATTGCTTTTCAATTACTGAGATATTTTAGATGAAACATTATGTGTGAATAATTATGCCGATTATGTTCGTTAAAGGATAAAGTCCTAGTCTTGGTAAGTAAAGCTCTTTATAAATTCTATTGAAATTTGTGGTTCATTCATTTCTGACTACCTTTTTGTAAACAATTTTTGTTATGCTAATTATAGATAAATATCTTTTTTTTTTAAATAAAAATATTTATTACAGGATAACGGGAATTTTGAACTGTGGTTAAGATTCGGAATAGCAGAATTATTACTTTCAAAATTTATAAGATTGCATGATGGTAATGAGGTTCTCGCATCTTACAACTGGGTTGTATCTAGTGGCTGATCGTTTGAATTATTTTCTTTTGATACCCATCATCAAATCAAGAAGTGGGTCAAAGAGAGTTCTTTTTCTGCAAATGAAAAACTTTGTCGCAAAATCGACGGAAAGATTGCAGAAGTGAATATTAAAAACTAATATACCGGTTTTAAGTGGCAATTTTGATTTATATTAATTAAAAATAACTTGGGTTAATATTTTCAATCAAATATATTAGTTCTTTCTGTCTACGGTCTTACTATAAAGAAAATTTAAAAAGTTTTTTTCTTTTATTTTTATACCTTCTCTTCTTAAAGCATTGAAAGATTAGTGTGTTTTTTACAACCTTTTTAATGTTGGTATTGTTTCTTCAGGGTTATCGTTATTTGTTATGTATGTTATTTGAGAAATCCTTTAACATTCGAGGATAATAATATGCTGAAATGATAACAACGACACTGTCGGTCTTATTTTGATAAATTGTCAGAACACTTCTTAGGTGTTCTGCTGTTGATATTATGACGTTTATATGGGTGAAAATTTGCCAAGTGTTACCGCCAAAAATTTTATATCTTCCGATTTTTGTGAAATTACTTTTAAATTGTAGTGTTACTGGACCTCTATGAAATCTGTAAAAAATACATGACGAAAATGACGGGTTGTCAAGATGCAGGGGTCTGAAAAATGTTGTTTTTTTTCTGTACTCTAATCTTCAAATTCTCACAACTTTTCGCAGAATAGGTCAATGTTAAAGTATTATAGTTGTTTTTTTAAAGCATTTATTATAAGCTTTGCGATTATTCTAATGGTTTTAAATAAAAAAAATCATATGACTATTTCTTTACATTTAAAGAATGCTTTTGAGTTTTTCTCCCAATGCGATCATTTTTATAATTTTTTTAATAGCAAAGATCGAAAGCTTGACTTTTTTCCTACAAAAATATGTAGAAACGAAAAGGTGACAGAAAGAATTGGTTGTTTTACAAAAAGTTTCTCGCGCCCGAATACTCCCGCCGCGCGCTACAATGGGGGAAGAACGACATGCGCTGCTTTAAAACTTCCTACAGGTCGTAAATATTAATGGATTTTTAATTTTAATGGCTTGATTTAATCGTTATGAAATTTCGGAGAAATCTATGCTAATCGATTTCTAAAAAAAAATTAAACAAGAAAATTCAGTAACTTACAAGATTGTTAACAATTAACTTTGTTTAAAATTTTTTTTAAAAAAAATCGGCTCGCATATATCTCTCCGAAATTGTATAACGATTAAATCAAACCATTATAATTAAGAATCGATTAATATTTACGACCTGTACGAAGTTTTGAAGCAGCGCATGTCATTTTTCCCTCATTGTGGCGCGCGGCGGAAGTATTTAGGCGCGTGAAACCTTTTGTTCAACAACCGAATCTTTCTGTCCCATTTTCGTTTCTACATATTTTTGTAGGAAATAAGTCAAGCTTTCGATCTATGCTATTAAAAAAATTATGAAAATGGTCGCATTGGGAGAAAAACTCAATAACTTTCTTTAAATTCAAAAAAATAGTGATATAATTTTTGTGTATTTAAAACCATTAGAATAATCGCAAAGCTTATAAAAAATGTTTTAAAAAACACCTATAATAATTTAACATTGACCTATTCTGCGAAAAGTTATGAGAAGTTAAAGATTAGCGTACAGAGTAAAAACAACATTTTTCGGATCCCTGTATCTTGACAAACCGTGTATTTTTTACAGTTTTTATAGAGGTTCACTAACACTAGAATTTAAAAGTAATTTCACAAAAATCGGAAGATATGAAATTTTCGGCGGTAACACTCACCCATATTAATATTATCACGTTTATAACGCTATTAATTTTATTGTTAAAAATAATTTTAATTTTTTTAAATTTTGTTTAACCAACTTTAAAAAGTGTTGAGAGTGTGGATTTTTATTAATAATTATTTTAATTAATAATGATTAGTAATAATTCCCAGGCATTAAACTAAAAGGTTCAAATTTAGAAGTCCACCTTTCGTCGATAAATTTGTTAATTTCTTAATATATAAACCCTGATTTTTATGAAGATCAGTCTAAATTGTCTTGTTAAGTGTCAAAGTCAAGGGCTATGTCAATTTAGCTATGTAAAGATTTATAAAATAGCAATGTTGTCATATTATTAATTCAATTTATCATTCATTTATGTTTCTTTATTATCTATAATCTGCTCTTGGAGACAATCTCCAGGATATTGGAAATCTTAGACTGTAAGAGAGTGGCTAGAGAGCATTTAAAGAGTTCTAATCCGTTTAACGGAAAAAGTGTTTTAAAAAAATTACCCATCAAGTCTACTTTCGTGAAGTTTTGTCATATTTTGAACTCAGTTTTTCTATTTCAACACGCTAGCTGGGTCCGTGAGATATTTTCAAGCTTGAGATAATCAAATTCTATGTTCATCAACAATTAACAACCCTTACAAAAGATTCTGTTTTTCAACACGCTAGCGGCGTCCGTGCGTATTTTCATGCTTGAAATCAAAAGTAACACGGTGTAACAATTGAAATATCTATTGCAATACGCTAGCGAGGTCCGTACGTCATTTTCAAATTTAGAATAGATAAAAACTCATTTACCTTATGGGCAATTGTCAAAGATACATTACAAAATAACTGAAGCTGACGTAATTCATAGACGTGAAACTGTGTGTGCTATCCTCGAAGTGACGAACTAATCACTTTAATTTATTAAAGTAACCGTTGCAATCCATTTGACGAGTCCTAATTTTGTTTTTTTATATTCCAGATTTACAGGACTTTATACAAGAATTTATTTATTTCTATGGTTTTTAAAAATATGAGCGAGTAATAAGATTTTAATTTTTGTGTACAAATATACACAGAAAGATTTTTACTCTTTATACTGTCTTGTATTGTTTTTAATGTCTTGCTCTATACTCCAAGTACTCATGAAGAAAAATACCTTTTCTAGTCAATAATTTAATAACTGTTTTCTCCAAACGTTGCAGTTGTATCCCAATGATCTTTGTCAAGTTCCTCAAGATTTTCTAACCTTGTATATTCAGCGGTTCGAATAATTGGACTACTATTTTTAATAATCATTTTTAAAAGATCATTCTTTGAATTAAGAAATTTAAATTTTTACAAAGATGAGTGAATAATTCTCGTAAATAAGAAATGATGCGAATATTAATAGAATTGAACACATAAAAATATTCGCGAAAGATACTACCCTGTTTTGTTTATTATGCTTTTCGAATTCAAACACGTATTCTTCAGAAATGTTTGAAATTTATCTGTTTCTTGTGCTGATAATCTCACTGATGTCAATTCTATTTGAAGATCTGAGATACGTAGAGGCGAGTTTTCGTTGCCGTTAATAAATGAGATTCGTGATGATCTTTTAACTCTTAAAAATTCTTTTAATAAATATTTAATCTATTTTTCGATAAAATTTAATCTTGGATTCAAAATCAGTTTTTCTTTATTATTATTAAAATTAGATATTGAAGTTTGAAGTTGAGTTAAAAATTGGAAATTTTTTTTCTCTAGATAGCTAATAAATTTTAAGTTTAAGTAAAGAGTGAAAAAGATTTACTTAAGAAAGGATAGGAATTGTTTAATTGACTTTTATTATTATTTTAAAAAAAGTTTTTGTATAACACTTTCCGTCAAAAACTCGACTAAGTCGATGCTTTTAACATTCTAGAGTTTAAAAAGTGGAAAAATAGTACTTTTTATCACAGTTCTCCCCTCCAACACAGTTGGTCAAGCAGGATTACCAACCCAAATTACTCGAAATTCATATTAATGTTCCTAACCTATCAGCTATCATGTCGCGTCGCGTTTTCACTCTCGTGAAACATTGCTAGTGCGTCAAAATTGACTATACCAAATTAACAATTTCATGTGTTTTTTGGTTAAAAAATATCGACTTAGTCGAGTTTTTGACGCAAAGTGTTACATAAAATTATGTGTGTGACATGGGAGCATCTAGGGTAATCTCGACTCGTGTGATGAATTCGTTTAAATGGACTCTAGTGCAACGCTTATTTTAGATTGCTACTTGTAAGGGTCCATCCATAAATTATGTAAGGTAATTTTCAAAAAATTTTAACCACCCACCCCCTATGTAAGACTTTTTATACAGTAAAAATTAAAAATTAACATGGTACGTAAGATTTCATTGGACCACCCCCCCACTTTATAAACCTTACGTAATTTATGGACGGTCCCTAACTGCTGGTCCAAGTTTTTTATCACAGACTTTAGGGGCCATTCATGTATTACGTAACGCTTCAAGGGAGCTGGAGGGGGTCAAACTGTTTGTTACGATATGTAGAAAAAATGGCGCTAATATATGCAGTAGTGCGTTACGTAATATATGGATGGGAATAGACTAGACCAATCAGATAATTGGTCGCAATAGAATACATTGTCTGATTGATCTATTCTATTCCACTAATCATCTATTCCTCGGCAAGTGACTGTACCCTAACGCTAATTGTTCTTTATGCATGAAGGAAACAAATGAGAAATAGTGTAAATTTAAAAAGAATTTTTCTTTAGAAAGTATAAACTCTAGCAAACATAAATTTAAATAAGTTTTATTTAATTGTGCTTTAGTAAAAAGAATAAGAGAAAATTTTCACTAATTATTAAATTAATTTTAAATTGTAATTAAAATTTATCTTCATAAGATCATGTAAGAAAACAAAAGAGATTTCAGGATTCAAAGGAATAATACAAAAATTTGAAGATTACATATATATATTTTTTTCAAAACGTATAAAAGATATAAATGTATAAAAATGATGTATAAGAAAAAAGAAAGGAGATTTTTTTAAAATTTATTTTATAATATTTTTTTATTTCATAAACCTTGCTAGTAATCCTATACTCGTTAAAGCAGCTAATGCGCCAAAACTTCCCATATTTTTCGTTTATTATCAAAAGACCGCGATTGTCCATAATGAGTGAAAAGTGGGAAAAAAATTTTTAACTTTTAAAGAGCAAGCTTAAATAATTAAAAAGTTAAAAGCAGGTGTATCTACTAAAATTGTAAAACGTCATATGGTCCTGAATGTTTTCATAACCTTGCGTCAAGGGCAATAACGATCTTAAAAGCCCTACATTTGAACACATTTGGATCCCGAAAACCAGCGTTTCAGTGTATAAGTCTATCTTTATTGTTGAACACAGAACTTCTCTATTTATTTTTGTTATATTATCTATTTTATTTCTCTTCCTTTGTGCTGGTATTCTTGTTAGTTTTACACAAATTCGATATTTAACAAGAATATCAGTTAATTATTATTTATTATAATAAAAAGTGTATTATTTATTATGTATATATATATGTGACCTTACGTCTAATTACTATATTTCGTGTTGTTCTTTTAAACGTAATTTCGTGAAGAAGAAATTTCGTGAGTTTTACGTTATTAGCAAAAGGGAAGGCGACAAGTAACGAGAAAAGAATGAAAGGGATGCTATGACACCTGTCGTGCGAGAAGGGCTTAATAAATCTGTTTATAAATATGGTAATAAGTACAAACGTTCGAAGGTGCGTTTCCTATTTTCTTTTATGTATATAAAAGAAAAACATGTTCCAGAGGAAAGCTAAGGAAGAAATAATAATAGGAGTAATAAAACTGGTCTCTCTTTTTTTATTTTTTTTATTTCTTCTTTTACCCAAAATTGATGACTTTTAAAGAAAAATAAGTGAACGGATGTCACTTAGAGAAGATACAAAAAAAGAAAAAACGCATTTTCTTCCAAAAATTCTTAAGAGATCAGTATTGATCCTTCAAGGTTGCTAGTAGGCTGTTTTTCTCATTTTCAAGTGAGGATTGTGAAAGTTTGCGTAATGTTCAATGAGTTGGGACCGAAAATGAGATTGAAAATCGTGAAAATGTGGACCCAGAAAATTGTGCGAGTGTGATTCCGGTGTGTACTGGAGTATACTGTGCATTGAGTCGTTTTGAGGTGTTAGAATGGGAGGGAGATATATGGGCTCCTCAAGAGTCAAACAATCAGTTTTATATGATAGAATTAAATTAAAAGAGTTATTACGGATTGTGTTAGTGGATAGAACTGCCTGTAGGGCAACAAAACTATATAGGTCAGTATGTTATTGACCAGATTAAAAAATCTCCGAAGCCAACAATGTCTATTACTTATGTAAAAGAAAATTTTTTTTCTCTGAGGATGGGAATATTAAATTGGTATGAAATCTTATGAATATATTTAATATATAATTAGAATATCGGAGAGAGAGAGAAGAACAAAAAAATTAATTTTATTTATTTTTTTAAAGTTGAATGAGGACAAAAGAAGAGAAAAGACGTTTCCGTGTAGGGGAAGATGTACAGAGTAGTTCAGTGTGACGTCACTTTCCGTCGGTAACATCAAAATCTACACTTAACTTACCACATGGTTGGCATCTTTACATGGGATAGAATAAGAAAATATCTAATTTAATTAAATTAAACATTAATTGAGGATATCTGGTGAAATTAGTGTGCTAATCATTCAGCTATAGACTATATGTAATTATTTATACAGAATAAAAGACGTTAAAAGCTTCTAATCTTATGTAATTCGATAAAAAGTGACCTAAATAATAACCTGTGACGTCCGAAATAAATTTCTGGCAAAACTTTAGAACTTTCAAATTTCAGAATTTTTGAATTTAAAGTAATTTTTGAGCCTAAACGTTTAAGTTTAATAGCTCGGAAATCGGCACTGATTCGATGGAAATTTAATAATTACAAATCTTAATCTTTAGGAATACAAAAAAAATATTCTTGAATTTACTTCAAGTTATCTGTCTAACTGATTTCAAAATTTCGTTTAATTTAATTAATCCCTAGAGTTCACTCACTTATTTAGTGGAACTCAATCAATAAAAAAAAATTATTCTAAACTAGACTTTCGAAATAGCAAAGAAAAAATAAGTAAAATAAATTTTCTCGCGAAGCGTAATTAGATGCCAGAGATTTTACTCGGAATCTTCGCAACTCACTTGGAATTGGGAATTATGAAGCAGGATTTTAAAAGAGAAGAAAATTCAGAAATTTAAATTTTATATAATTTATTTTATTTAACTTACTTTTCTGGTTTTTGAAATGTTCGTTATATAGATTTTTCCTCGTAGAATATGACGTCTGGAAACAGTTGGAAATAGCTTTTTCAATTACAATGAACTTTTGATTGAAAAGGGATTTTTCTCTTAATTGATTTGATTGTAACATTTAACTTTAGTTCAAAAAGTGATTTTAGATTTTTCGTAAATTTTTACAAATGCTAGAAAATTTGTCTTAATATATTTGTTATTGAGAAGTTCTAGACATAAGAATTATTAATCCATATAAAGTAAGATTTTGATTTTATTTGAAATTCATAATTTAAAATAGGTTAAGGCTTCTAACCCTATCAAACTACACATTAATCCTAAATTACGTAATTTAAGTAGAAATTTAAATTTTCTCCAACTCGACTATACTAAACATAAATCTGTCCTATGCCAATGGGCAAAGACACGTTGAGTATCTTCTATTGATACTAAGTTCTTTGTTATAATTTGAAGATCTTTATTAGTCGCTTTTGTAAGTTTATTTATCTAAACTCGCGTCTATCTTTTTTCAACCGCCGAATTTCTTTTAAATTAAGCCTTTGTTGAGATTCTTGGATGATAGTGGTAGCCGTTTGCTGGGACTCCAATTGTTCCAACCTGTTCTTTAATTCCTCGACTTCTCTTCTTTGGGAATCTTTCAATTCGGCTTCCCTTGCCAATCCTTTAGCGGATTCCGATTCTAAGAATCTTCCACTTCCTACTTTAAAGTGGCTTCAGATGAATTGTTCATCTACAAATAGGTCGAACAAGTTGTTGTAAAATTTCATTTTTGACATCAAAATTTTGCTAATCCACCACCAAAAATAGATAACTAACTACTAGAGAAATGTAGAGAAAGAAGTATGAAGACCAACCACCAATTTCTAACTACAAAAATAATTTGAATGGGGAAATTACCATTCAATTATTCCTAGGTTTCTTAGGAATTTTATATTTAGGATTTGGGAGTTCGAAACAAGCAAAACATTTCTCTCTTTATCCCCCGGTTTCCATACAGTTGGAGCAGAGCGATACCCTTAATTGTTTAATTTTCTCCTCTAAAGTTAGAGGAGGAAGAGGGGGTTTTTGTGGAGGAGGTTCGATGGGTAGCGGGGGATTTGTTGGAGGAGGAGGATCTCTAACAGCCTCAGCTATCTTCCTAATTAATTCTACCCTGATACGGGCTATTTCCCTTTTCTTCCATGCCTTCCTTTGATATTTGAAAATATACTTAATGCTTTTTCGTATTTCTAAAAGTTATATAATATTGTTTAATTGCTAATTTTTTATTAAATAATTGTTAATTTTGTTGTTTATAATTGTTCAATTTAAATACTTGTTTAATAACTAGTTTACTGAGTGACCATTGTGTCACAGGCCTTTATTATGTGTGAATGGTCCTTTGTAATGAACTATATATTTTCCTTATCTTTTAAATTAGAATTATGATTACTTTTCTTATAAGGACTTTATTTATCTATTCAATCCTTTAATTCAGCTAACTTGTCGAAAGGCATTTATGTACTGTCAAATTTTCAAATATTAAGACACTTATGCACATATCTAAATTGAAAGGCACTTATGCACATTTGCAATCTCAAAATATACTTATGTTTTATTTATTTAAGATTTTTATTATTATGTGGTATTTATTACTTTTTATTATTATGTAGTATTTATTAATTATTAATATTTTGTTTATTATTATTCAAGTTAAAAATATTTTAAGTTTTAATTTTTATCCATTTGGCTGAGGGACTATCGAGTCATAGGCCTTTGTTCCGTGTGCAAGATCCTTTATAGTGAATCTTTTAGTTTTATGTGAAATGAATATAAACATGAGCAATTATCGAAAAAATTATATAATCTATATAAATAAGATCAGAGTTTTGTCTGTACATTACACCAAACTCTAAATTTTTGTTATAATTATTCGTTTTTAGTCACAAGGATTCCAAAAATGCAATAAAAAAAATTCTGTCTATCTGTCTGTCTGTCTGTCTGTCCGCACAAAACTTTGTTCGGGCATCACTGGAAAACTATTTGGCCGATTAGGTTGAAACTTGGCAATGTACTTCCAAATGTCCCAACTTAAAATCATCACGTTAGAAAATTAGAAAATATTGAATAGAAGCATGGATATTCCCATATATCACGTTTAAGCAAATAAGCATAGATAATGGAAGTGCTATAACAATGGTGGTTATAGCAACGGTTGCTATAATAATGGTGGTTATAGCAACGGTTGCTATGGGAATGGTCACCATAGCAACGGTTGCTAAGGGAATCGTTACCATAGCAACGGTTGCTAAGGGAAATTTTACCATAGCAACGTTTGCTAAGGGGAACTCTTACCATAGCAACGGTTGCTAAGAAGAATATTACCATAGCAACGGTTGCTAAGGAAAATTCTTAACATAGCAACGGTTGCTAAGGGGAATATTACCATAGCAACGGTTGATAAGAAAATTCTTAACATAGCAACATTTGTAAAGGGGAATTTATACAATAGCAACGGTTGCTAAGGAAAATATTATCATAGCAACGGTTGCTAAGGACATTGCTACCATAGCAACGGTTGTTAAGGGGAATTTTTACCATAGCAACAGTTGCTAAGGGAAATTTCTACCATAGCAACGGTTGCTAAGGCAATTGTTACCATAGCAACGGTTGCTAAGAAAATTGTTACCATAGCTACGGTTGCTAAGGGGAATTTTTACCATAGCAATGGTTGCTAAGGGGAATATTACAATAACAACGGTTGCTAAGGGAAATATTACCATAGCAGCGCTTGTTAAGGGAATTGTTGCTCTACCATCTGTTACTAAGGGAATTGTTTCCATAGCAACGGTTGCTAATGGAAATATTACCATAGCAACGGTTGATAAGAAAATTGACACCACAGCAATGGTTGCTAAGGGAAATAGAGCCATAGCAACGGTTGCTAAGGTAAATTTTACAATAGCAACGTTTGCTAGGGGGGATTTTTACCATAGCAACAGTTGCTATGGGGGATTTTTTACCGTAGCAACAGTTGCTAAGGGAAATATTACCATATCAACGGTTGCTAAGATAAATTTTACCATAGCAACTGTTGCTACGGGAATTTTTACCTTTGCAACGGTTGCTAAGGGAAATGAATGAAGGTGATGAACGTAGAAAATTTTAGTCAGACATTATAGTAAGTACATAAGAATCTTAAAATAGCAATAAAAACAATAATTTTATAAATAATAATTTTAATAAATAAACGTACCATTATCGAAGAAATGAGATGATACAACTATAATAATTATAATAGGCAATAAACAATAAAAGTAATAAAACAATATTTCATATACATAGTTATCACAAAATTAAAATACAATACTACATTATGATAAGTACACAATAACTAAAAGAACAGTAAAAATTATAATAACAATGAATAAAATTGTCACGATTACAATGCTTCCTCTATAAGGAAGGAAAAATTATAGAAAATACTAAATACATAATAAAGTAATTATAAAATATTCATTTTACAACTAGAAAATACTTATAAACATAATAATTATAAACACACAAATAAAACAAAAATTTAAAAAAGCAGTAAATATAAAATAAATTAATACAAAAATATCAACAAAAAAAACTACTATTTTAAAAAAATTAAAAGATTAATAAATATAATATTCTAAGATAAATATAACAACCAAAATATATTAATTGTCAGTATATAATAGAAAATACAATTAAGTGATGAAAAATCATACCCAATTCCTTAATTTCATTATTATCGAAACTAAATTGTCGGCTCTCCCAAACAAAGTCTTCCTTGTCTCCAGGTGCTCCAATAATCTTCCCAGAAACGTATTCCGGTTCAAAATAGTGCTGTACCAGACATCCAAAGGCAACGTTATTTTTCTTCTCTGATAACCTATTTCAGGAGGACTATTGGTCATCATATGACCAGGCTCGGTACATTTAAACCAAGCCTGCCCATCCTGAAAAAGAAAACAAAAAAATTAATTAATAAATTTGAAAAATAAAAAAGGAAAGAAAGAAATTCAAAGGAAATGAATTACAAAACTCTTACCTGAAGTAACTGATAATTAACGATCTCTTATAACTTCCCATCCACAACTATTGGAGATTCGTAGCCGTCGCTCCTCCATTGTTCCCGCGCGGCCTCCCGCAGCGTAGCATCCCGGATAGAAATTAATCATGGCAGACTAGATTTGCTAGCACCACTACTGGATTTGTCGTGGATTTACTAGATTCGTTATTTCGTAGAATGAATCGAATAGTTTATGTTTTCATCTATAAAAATATGTATACAAAATTATATAATTAATGTTAAAAATGTGTATTTTTGTGATTATGGATTATTTAATGCTACAAGTTTAATGTGAGCTTGATTGTATCTACATTTTGTGTGTCTTTTTACTTGATATAAAGTGAAAAGTTATGTTCACAAAATGGCAAAAAATGTTATCAAGAAAAATTTACTCGGTTTTAAAATAGCTGTCAAAGAAATGTTATGGGACGGGACGTAAGTAGAACCAGTAAGTTTGTCACCAAATATTGTTGAAATAACATATTAAAATAATCTAAAAACAAATTTACGTAAAATATTGCATTCTAGTCAGAACATCTAGCGGCTAGTCGATTGGAGCATTACAAAATTGCTAGCGCCAGTCTAGTTTTCCAGTGTAGCGCCACCCTTGAGTCGTGGAAAGCTAGATTGGCCCATTATAGAGCCACGAGTAATTTCTACCTGGGATTCGTCTGTGGATCAGCAATAACCCAGTAACGAGGAGCCCAAATCTGCTCCCCGTTATCCAAAAGGATAAACTTGTTCCTAATATCCACTGGATGATCAATATCTACCCAGCGGACTTATTTTCCATAGTGCTGAAAAACAACAACATATTATTTTTTTTCTCTCACTTTATAACATAAAATAACCCCCCCCCCTTAGTAATGTAAAAATTCTAGAACTATAATATAAACATTAATCAAAGTATTAATTAAAAATTAAAAATTTTTAAACTTAAAACATATTTTAATTTAAAAAAAACAACAAAAATTACATGAAGATAAATTTACAATGCACTTATTTTTATGAAAGTAACTACTTACTTTTTCCAACACTCCGTTTTTAATATAGCATAATGGGTCAACAACACCGATCACACCCCCTGCTGGATAATCCTTTAATTGTTCCTCTATCTTTCGCCTCAATATAGATTTAAAAATTCCGGGCAAAAACGCCCAATTTCCAGTGACCAACAAAGATTGGCCCCCAAAAAGCAACAAAACTTTTGCCCTACTGGACAAATTACACCACAGACTCAATAAAACTCCGAAGAAGATTAAAATTTTAAACTCCATTTCTTTTTATTTTTATTAATAGAGAGGAAAAACGTCTAACACTTTTAAATCAAAGAGAAGAACTGACCCAAACTGCCCTTCCAGGACCAGGCAAATACCCCACCTCCAAATTTCTAAAAACCCCACTTTTCAAAAATTCTGAAAACTCTAACCAATCAATAAGACGGATGAAACTAATAATTATTCATATTTAAAAACAGGTCATTTGCATCTACACGACAATCAACTACTCCAAATATACCAATCCATAAATTCATCTTCCCTGACAAACTTACTTCATACCACCAATTCGTTTTTGTTTTATTAAGAAATCTTTAAAATTGACCAACTTATCACGAGTGAAGTGAAAAAATATTAAAATTTTTCACTTTTCGAAATCTTAGTTTTTCTTATTTATTATAAATACTAGAAAAGCTACAAATTTTTTTCACAGGAAAAAAACATGGGCCTTGTGATCCTACACTAGAATTCTTAATTAAAATTACAAATTGAAACATTCGAAAAATCGTGTTCCAAGACAATACTTCTCACCAAGTCTAAATCCACGCGTAACACCTTATGGAATCCAGCCCCTCAATTTTATCTATTAAAAAATTTACAGTCTATAATTTCATTTATGTTATTTTTTGCAGTAATCTGTAAATCTACAAATAGAGGTGTAAATCATAATAATGTTTTTAAAAAATAATTTAAAAACTTATACAACATTTTCCTCAAATCTTCCGTAGGTTTAATTAATAAATTAGATTCCATATCCAATTCTCTCTATTAATTTTTTCACTTGAGGGTTGATGGTATGCAATTTGCGTTTTGCGCTCTTTTCTCTTTTATTTTCAACAGATGAATTGATTTTTTGAAAGACTTTGAAAAAAATTAAAAAACCCTAAATATGTTTGGCTTTTTTTTGTTACAAAAACTGCATTAATAAAATTTGAAAACTATGTAATTTGTTTATTTCATGCAATGAGATACATACATACCTTCTTTTCTCCTGTAATAAAAATTTCTCCTGTTGCTTCATCGTCAAACAAATTTTTGATTTTCCTGAAGATTTTCCTGAAATAAAAGAACTAGTTTATTTATATGCTTTCAATTATTAAATTTGTGTATAAACATAACGGTAAATTAATTAATTTAACAAACCTTTTATAATAAACATAGGCCTTGTGGTTTCTCCGTGTATTTCTATCTTCTCTGGGGTTGATGTGTTCTGCAAAAAAATCATCATAAGCATATATATTGGTAATTTATATTTTAAGTAATGTAATTTATGTTAATTTAAATGTATATAAATCTTACTTGTACAAGACGAAAAATTTCGGTTTTATTTTCCAGAAAGTAGAGTGGCAACAAGTTAAATAATGCAATTATTTTTGGAGTCTCACTACGCAAATTACATGCTGTTCAAGCCTTAGTAATGATATTGTTCTATTTTATTTTACATTCTTTTCTTTTCTCTGAACTCTGAACTCTGAACTCAATAGTCTTATACTGAAAGCAAAATTCTCCGCATGTGAAGTTTTTAAAATTTTTTATTTTTTCCTTAAAAATATGTATTACACTTAGAAAGAATTTTTTTTGATTTAAAGAAATTACTTTCTTTAAACTTTTTTTATTTGAATCAAAGAAATTTCTTTTTAAATCAAAAAATGATTTTTAAATTTCCTTGTACAGTCGTGTTCAACGATGCCTTCCTTCAGGGAAGGCTGCAATTTGACATGTTTTGCCTTCAGGGAAGGCTGCAATTTGACATGTTTTGCCTATTTCTATGATTTTCTTACTTTATATCAGTATTGACTTTGCGCAATGAAGTAAGAAAACAATAGAAAGTGGGCAAAACATATAATTTAGTATTTAATATTCAATTGATTATATTAATTAATTTTATTAATTATAAAAATAATAATTATTAATTTTCTTAAATTTCAACATTAAAATTGGTATTTTTCTATAAGATTCTATATAATTCAAATATCTATCTGCATATAATAATGTACAATTGAAATACTGCAGTCTGTATGTCCAGAGCTCGAGGTTTGGTTAGTTAGAAAGAGAAGAAGTATATTGTCAGGTATAGCTTG
>WNHD01005736.1:0-18463 GCA_011057455.1 Ganaspis sp. Gsp50 | reverse complement strand
CTTTAATTTTATTCACATTCTATTTGAATTTACTTATAATTTTTAGAGCTGTTTGAAAATATCACAAAATTTATAAATTAAAAATTGTACTGCCGGTAGGACTCGATCTCGCGACCCTCAACTTTACAGTCGGACGCTCTAACCACTGCACTACGCAACTTTGGGGCCATACTTAAATTACGTAACGCTTAATGGGGGAGGGGGAGGTCAGGCTTTTTGTTACATTGAGCAAAAAAATGGCGCTAATATATTAAATATTTTGTTACATAGGGGAGGGGGGGATTTAAAATTTCTAAAAAAAGCGTTACGTAATTTAAGTATGGCCCCTTTCCTTGAAAAGAAAGTAATAGATGGCCGTTTTAAGTTACGCGACTCTTATAATTAATATATTGTTTAAAAATAAAAAAAATTATAAAATTTCTTGTTAAAATAAGGAAAAAGTTTAAATTCTATTTTAAAAATATTTGAATTCCGGGAATAAAAAAATCTTTAATTACGAAAATTGAAAATTTCCTTCGAAGTTTTTTTGATGTATGTACAAAGAACGTTATTTGTCCAGACATAAAACGTTTTTAAAACATTCTAAAAATGTTTTTTTAACGTCCTTAAAACATGAGCCATGGAGTCAAATTTGGAACGTCTTTAAAAACGTTCTAAGTACGTTTTTTGTCCAATGTTCTAGAAATGTTATAAAACATACGTTTTTGGAACGTTATTTAAACAAGTGTGCCCACAGGGCTATTAAGACAATTGTTTTTAGTGAAGAACTGTCACTAAATAGATTTCCATTCTCGATGTCAAGTATTTAAATAAACTAAATAATAAGTTTTAAGGTTAGGAAAGAAAGAGATCTAAAAAAAATGAAAATGAAGAATTAAAACTGTTTGATTTCCTTCTTTTTAATAATTACACATTAGATTATAATAAAAATTAAATATTTAATTAAATTTAAGTCATATATGTTACAGTCACGGCCATATATGCCTTTATATTTCGTCACTAGAAAATTTTTACTTTACAAGTTTCTTTCTATCTAGTATCACTCAATGCTTTAATATTTCATAATAGGCATAGAATAAGACTGCATAGAAGGAAATTACTAGACAAATTCCTACTCTGCGTGTCGCTTTCTATGTTGCTTTATTTCATGCCTTAATATTTCTCACATAGGCATAGAATGAAACTACATAGAAGGTGACACGCAAAGTAGGAATTTGTCTAGTAACTTTTTGGAAGGCATTATTGTTCCCAACTGTACATAAAATAAACAATTAATACAAATGCTACCGACATAATAAACCGAAAATATCGCGGTGAGCACAAACTATACAGGCGTTGTGATCGCATACATGTGATTGGTTCACGTCAGTCAACGTCAGTTCACGTCGTTTGAAAGAAGTATTTATTTCAATCGCACCTTTCAATCACGTGTTAATGTTTACATTATGTTTATGTTGAATAAATTCGTAAATATAAAAGTTAAAATATGCAATATTAATTTAAACACAAAAATCAATAATAATAATAAGTAAAAATTATATTATATTGAGTGTAATAAATATTGAACTATTGCATTGCAAAGCAGACATAACCTTAAAAATATTGATATTTAATATAGTTTCTGAATTGCTGAAACGTTCAGAATGCTTATTATTATTAAAACTGCATCGCGAATGCTGACATCTGATACAGACACCATGAATTTGAGAAACGTGAAATTTGCCGTCAACTCAATTTGAAACTTTATTAAAACTGTGACACATCAAAAGTGAATTTAAGTTTTTTCTGTGCTTCAATTTTTTCAGTTTATTTGCTGCAAAATTTGACAGTTTAAAGTGTGTGATTTTGAAAATATTTTAAATCACAATAATCTTCTTAAAGTTTCAGAATTTAAAAGTAATTAAAAAGAATTAATATAATATAAACATTTTATTCATTTCGATGAGTTCTAAAACTTTATGGAGTGTTTTAATTTAATTTCAATTTTCCACGAATTCTTCATTACTAAGGAAAATGTAAAAATAAATTATTTTTCCCAATTTCATTCATTTCTTTTTATAATTATTTATCCTTATTTTCTAATTAAATTAATTTCTTTTTATAATTATGATTTTCTAATTAAATTAATGTTTCTATTCACTTTATTCATTTCTATGATCTTGTCCATGATTCTCGTTTCCATAAAATTCATTTCTCAATTCCATTCATTTTCCATAATTCTTATTTCATTGACACTACAATTTTTTTGGAAATAAATAATCTAAGGAGACGATTCGTTTGGAATTTTATGGCCAATCAACTATAAAAGTGTAATTTCCATACAAACTTGACGCAC
Organism: Ganaspis sp. Gsp50; assembly: GCA_011057455.1. NCBI lineage: Eukaryota > Metazoa > Arthropoda > Insecta > Hymenoptera > Figitidae > Ganaspis > Ganaspis sp. Gsp50. The sequence goes on along the minus strand of WNHD01005736.1, from coordinate 16,128 downwards.
CGTGAATAACGTAACGACATCGCCCTCTTTCAAGGTTCCCCTTTTTCCCAAACACCGAGGAGTTCCAAATTACTCACTCCTTCTTAAATCAAATTGCGTAACAAAATCCTAGCGGAGTATCGTAGCGTAAAACGTAAAGTCGCGTGAGACTTTTCTTTATACCGGTTCTTCTCCACCAACCAAGATTCCCTTGGCCCCTCCCCCACCGCTTAATACACGGGTCTCCCCTACTACATACTACTGGGCCTTACTCCCTCCACTCACCGCCGCTTTCGTCTCTCTCTTTCCCCAAGGTTTCGCACTCTCTCGCTCACTCTGTCTGTCCTTTCTCTCTCACCGTCTGTCATTCTTTCTCTTTCTTTCTCCCTAGCTCTCTAATACTCCATCATTCCACTTTCCCAAAACACTGACTGTTTTTTCACATACACCTTTTCTTTCTCTTGTTTTTCATATCTGCCTATTCCATAGAATTTCCATCTTTGTCTATTCTGCACTGTTTTCATCTTTGTCTGCTCTGCACTATTTTCTTTTTTGTCTTTTTTATTGGATTTTATCTTGCATCTATTTCTTGAAGCTCTTTGTCGTATCTTTGTCCAGTTCGCATCTTTTGGTTTCGTTCTATCTTCGTTTTATCTTCTTCATTTTTGTTCTCTCGGGTTTTCGTTCCATCTTCGGATTTTTTCTATCTTCGTTTTCACTCTATCTTTGTTTCTGTCCTCTCTCCGTATTTGTCCCATCTTCATTTTTGTTTTCTCTTCGTTTTTGTTTTCTCTTCGTTATTATCCTCTCTTCGTTCTTGTCCTCTCTATGTATTTGTTCCATCATCGTTTTCGTTCCATTTTCCTTTTTATCCACGTTTTTATCCCATCTTTATTTTTGTCCTCCCTTCTTTTTTTGTTCAGGGTTTTTACAAATTTTTCTTCACAAAATTCAGTGAGTTTTCCATGATTTCCATGCAGAGAGAAATAAAAAAATGTTAATATTTTTTAATAATATATTGATGATATACATATAGGTGTTAAACAAATGAAATTTTCCATATTTTTTAAGAATTTAATTTCTTTTGAAATAATGAAAGTTTTTGCTCTTATGTTTATTGCAAAAATAATTTTCTATAGAATTTAAATTACTCAAAGTCATTATTTTTAATTTTAAAAACATTTTAAGTATTTTGACATAATATTTTATATTTAAAATTAATAATTTTTTTTAATATTTTCAAGTGTTTTTAAATACCTAATTTAAAGTATTTTGAAGTACTCAGTTGAAATACTACATATTAAAATATTTTAAAAAACTAATATATTTTAAAATCTTTTTATACTTTATTTAATACTTCAAATACTCATATTTTCAAATACTTTGAAATATTTTCAATCCTTCAAAGTAATATAAAAGATTTTCAAGTGTTTTTAAGTATTTATAAGTGTTTTTTAATATTTTGAAGAACTTTAAAATTTTTCCAAGTATTTTAAAATATTTTGAATTATGCTGAAGAAATTTTAAGTACATATGTGACTGCCCACGGTGAAAGGGACCTTCGCTGCAAACAGAGTTTGGGTTATGTTTGGTGACAGTTTTTACTTGATTAAACGTTCATTTTTATCGATGTTAAATCAAAATCAGTATTAATTGAATATTTTGGATCCAACGAAGACTTAAATATCAAAAAAAATGAAATCTTGGATCTAGAAAATTCAAATAATAAACACATTACAAAAATACTACAAAGAGGATCGGAAAAAGAGAAGAATCTAAATTTTTGATTGACGGAAATGAAAAAGGAACTTTTGCATTCACACACCCACAAACACACACACATACACTCATGCATACATACATATATCCAGACATTTGATCAGGGACTCATACATTTATACGTAAAGGAAATTTTATTTAGAGTATTTTCTAAAAAAGTTAAATTCGAAGGAAAACAAAGTTTCCTCTTGAGGAAGCAAGAAGAATGAAATGGCAAAAAAATGAAATGGAAAAATAATAAAATTGGAGAAGAATGCAATGGAGAAAGAATAAAATGGAAAAAGAATAAAAATTAAAAAAAACTACTGATCTGGAAAAGCGCGAACAATTTTTCTGATAAAGAAAAAAATACTACGAAGGGGATCGGGAAAAGTAAAAAGAAGAATTTCCGATCGTAAACCCCATCCAACAAGTTAGGGACAATTTTTTTTGGTAAAAAGTATATAATTAATTTTGGTAAAACTTAATAAACATCATAAAGTAAAGAAATTAAACATAAAAAATGAATTTCCATGTCATAAATGAAAATTTCATGAGATTCCGTGATTCCAAGACGAATAATGAAATTCCATGAGAATTCCAGAATTTCCAAGTTTTCCATAGTTGTAGAAACCCTGTTGTTCCGTCTTCCTTTTCGTCCCATCCTTTTTTTGTCCTCCCTTCTCTTTTCCATCTTCCTTTTCGTCCCATCTTCATTTTATCCTCCCTTCGCTTTTCCATCCTCCTTTTCGTCCCATCTTCATTCTTATCATACCTCCGTCTCCACTCTCTCCCCCCTAGTCCTATCTTCGTCTCCGTCTTGCCTTCCTCCCATCTTCCTCTTTCCCGTAAATTTCGCCTTTGTCCTGCACTTCCCCTGGCTCTTGTGTTCCGTCTGCCCCCTCTCCCGCCACAGTACCTTTTCTTTAGCGCCGAGAAAAAGTACCAAGGAAGAGAGAGCCTCCTCTCTCTTTCCCCTCCCCCATTCTTTTTTCGCGCCCCTCCAGGTGAAATCCAACTGACCCGGGGCCTCTCTCACCCACGCCGGGCCTCGTAGTAAAGATGGCCGCCCTGTTGTGTGTACTGTAGTACTCGCGTCTCTATATTTTGTTGGCAACGCTTCCTCAGCATTGAGGTCTCCACGTAACACTCTACAGTCTGTGTCGCCTCGCGTCCTCGCGATCCCTCGTTTTTCAGTTACTCACCTGTCCGTTGGAGTCCTGCGCGGCGCTCAAGTCGTCTGAAAGCCGGCGGGGCCCTATCCGGGCATTGTTGCATCGTCGTTCGCGTCAGAAAGTACCTTGGAGTGTTGCTCTTTGCGTGTTGTGAAGTGGCATTTAAAAGGAAAATAAAAATAGTGCGCTCGCGATAATGAAGACGCCAAGTGTGCTCTCGAATTGTACTCTCGTCAGTGACAAGTGACATTTTTTTCTCAACTCTCTGCCAAGTGATTTTGGATTATTGACCCTACGGAAGCCAAGAGAAAGGCGAGATGAAGCAGGAGCGCTCGAGAAGGCAGGCGCTTTTTCAAATCGCCAAGGTAAATTTCATTTTGAAAGGGCTTTTAAAAATGGCGCTTTTTTGCAAAAAGATAGTCGGAGAGAGAAACCAGTGAATTGACCCCGATTTTTACGATTCAAGCGTGGTCCGATAAGACGAGGTGGGGACACTTGTTGATTCTTCCAGAGGCACCGGTCTAACCAGTTTCTTGATTAAAGCCTTTTCATTTCGCTTCTTGTTGTCGCGGAATTATTAATGCCATTCAAAATGCCCTGGCCGGTTTATTGACAATCTGAGAAATGCAAATTGCGAGTCTGTAAGGACAGGTGTTTGCTTCCTCTTGAAATTGGAAATCAGATTCGGCTTGTTTTCACAAAAAGTGAAAAATTTGTAAAATCTTGGGCATTGTTTTATCTTTAAATGGCGTGAATGTGAATAATCGTAAAATCGGTCTGGGAACCAAACTCCGGACGCAAAAGTAAGATGCTTCGGACGCTGACGGAATAACGTTATTCGTGTATTATTATTTCGTAAACTCTAGGTTATTTTCGACATCAATTTTCCGTTTTTTCGTTCCTATTGCAAATTTCTATAGCAATAGAAATTTCCTTTCAATAGAATTATTTGCTTCTACCTTCCATTTTTCATCGGATCCGTTTTTTATACTCGCCTATTCTAATATGATTATACAAAAGTAACAAAGTGCCCACTTTGGCAAACCTCGAAAAATGCACTTTTTGCAATTACGTCACTAAATGTCACAAATTTCGAAAAACGCTTCTAACAAAAGTTACAGGTCATGCAAAAATACGCATTTTGCGTTCAACAAGTTTTTTCGTATCTTTAATTATTTTGCAAGAAATTGGCATTTAAAGTTTTCGAGTAAATCGGCCTCTTCTGTACAAGGGCATTTAAGGCACATAAATATTTGCCTATTTCGGTTCGCAAATTGGCGCCATAATTAAAACTCGTTAAATTGTGATATTTGTCCTGCAGAATCCGTTTTTGCTTTATCTTTTTGTTTTATAATTTCTCGGAGATTGACTATAAAAAAAATAAAAAAGAATTTAAAAAAAAAATAAATCGAATTCTTCAAGATACTTGACAGCTTAAGTAGATCGTTAAGCCAATGCTGGAAGCAAAATATTTTCTGTATCATCGATGCACGAGATCTACTTCTTTCGAGACATTAGTCGATGATGATAATCTTCAATCTAATTTCATATTTTCATCCTTAACCACTCAATTTCCTGCAAATCGATTCACTTTTTCCTATAGCTGTTTTATTTGTTTAAATATCATTTAGATATCCTGTAGATGTTTTGTAACTGATAGTAACAACTATATATACTTTACGAAAAATATATATATACAATTCTTATAAAGGATATCCTGTTCCTCCTGATAAATTCTAAACTTCGTTTTTGTCCTTTACGTCTCGCTTTATTATTTTCGTTATTGCATTTCCTTGTCCACCTCTTGTCCTTTTTTGTTTTTCATGTTTTCTACAAGTTTTTTCTATACCCTTTTATACAGAATTCAACATTTTTATTTAAAAAAACGACATTCAAACGTGGAACGTTTCTTGGAATGCAGAAAAATGTATATTTTCTAATTTTCCTTAAATAGGAGTACTAATTTTATAGAAATTTCGATTCACCCTGTAGAAAATTGAACAATTCCCGTTTTATTTTTTTCTAGTTTGCTCGTTTTATTAACAATCTTCACTGAAAAAATACGGAATTGTCTCATAGTTTCTGAAAATTGCTGTTTAATGCAAATAAAAATTTTGGGTCACTCTGTAGCGGAGCCATAAATTCGATTTACTCCTAATCGAAGGAGAATATAGAAAAATAAACAAATACTTTGCTTTTTGGTTTTTGTCTATAGTTTCTAAATATGTGAACTTTAACTGAAATTTTTGAATCACCCTGTAGAGTCCAAACTTTGAACTTTGTGTATGGAGAATATAGAAAAATGAAAAATATAGAAAAATGAAAAATATGGATAATTTGGTAATTGTATAGATTCTGGAAATTGCAGTTTTAGCAATTTGTAAATAAAAATGTTGCGTCAGCCTGTAGCATTTGAGTTACAAACTCGATTTACTCTTGATCTAAGGGAGCGTCGATAAATTACGTAAAGGTTATAAGAAGGAGGGGGGGGGGGGGGGGTCCAATTAAATCTTACGCCCCATGTTAATTTTTAATTTTTACTGTATAATTTAGTAATAATTTTTGTTTCTGGGAGCAAAATTGCGTGTAACGGTTATTTTTGTCTCACAGGACAATAATTGGATTTGCTGATTTTCTTTGAGGAACTAAGACTCAACAAAGACGAATACGTACGGCAAAACGCCTCTGTGCATTTAATTAGTCCAAGTTAATTAGTTAGAGAAGGCCAGGAAAGTCTATAATTAAATTACTAAAGCCTAACGGTCTTGACTCGTTATACTTCACTGTCGATTCTCATTTTTTCTTTCCTATCTGATTTCTAATTTCGGTGCGGTCCTGTTAGCTTTGCTTGATGGCTTTCGGGTTCAAGCAATTTCAGAGTTAAAAAATAAAGTATTTTCTCGTGAGAAAGATTTCCAGATGAATGGGAAAGTATTTTTCAAGATTTAGTATATATGTGGGTATGAAATTGTAGTTTGGGAAATGCGCGAATTTCGTTCCGGATTGTTCTTTGTTGGTATTTGTAAAGGAGCTGAAATATTGTGTGGTAGTTTAGAATTTCAAAGTGTTCTGAATACCTAGTTATCTGTGGCGTGACGGTGTTCAAAATCCTTGATATACCGTCTCATGAGTAGAAAAATAGAAATTGCTTGAAGTGGAAAAAGAAAATGGTTAAATATGTATAGATTTTTTATGGAAATGTTTGATATTTTTATTTTGCTTGTATATAGTTTTTTTTTAAAGAATAGTGAAAAGGACAGTTTGAAATAAATGAAAATAAATAGAATGTTATATAACAGAATGATATTAAAAAATGGATAGAAGAACAATATGATATACGCGAAAGTAACGATTTATAAAAGTTTGCGTTGGCGCGTTGTACATATTAACAAACTTTAAAACATGAAAGGGACGAAAGGGGTTTGAAATTTCCCCTTACCCTTGCGGTAAAACTTACGTGAAATTTATAATATCCAGTCGTTGAACTTTAGTTTAACGAAAATGAGTTGATGGAACTTTTTTTAAGCAGGATATACTGTTGTCCAGAATCAAGCATTTTATATTGAATAAACTTTCTTTACAACTTTTTAAGTAAATGTTTTTCCTTTTTCTTGAATGTATTGTTAATTCTCTTTATTTTCTTTATTTTACTTCGTTCTCTCTAAATCCAAATAAGTGGGATTTCACTTATTTTAAATCAAAAGTCTTCCATGCACATAAGTGAAATTTGATTTTAAAATAAGTTATAATTTTCACTTATTTTAAGTGCAAGGGAAAACTTTTGACATAAAATAAGTGTATTCTTACTTATTTGGATTTCGAGAGTTCATTTTCTTTGTTTATTATTTTTATTTTATTGTCTATAAGAGATAAAGTCACTGTCTATATAAAAAATATCTACAAAGTGTTAATTGAAGAACTCAATATATATATATATATATATATATATGTATATATATATATATATATAGAAAGATATATTTTCTAATTTGTGTTTTTGGTCATCTAATGAATCTAAACTACCGACAAAAACTTATCTTATTTCTCTAGATCTACATCAAGTTTTATTTTTTTAAAACTTCAGAAAGAGAGCCTTAAAATTCCAAAATTAGAATCATTGGAAAGGTAAGCTTTAAAACCTGTTACTTTGGGCGTGGTTCTATATTAGTTGAGTCTAGAAGAGATAAAAAAAATTATGGTCCATTATTTCCAATCTTCACTTTCTTACAAATTCGTCTTTAGGACTACAATAAATCTCTAGTTTTTTCAGGTTATTTTGTTAACTGATTTTGAGATTTATAATATTTTGGAAAGTATACACGATTCTATATATTAATGGATATCTAATAATTAGCTGTAGGGACTATTAATTAGTAGCTACAGCAAAATTTTTAGCTGTTGCAGCTAATTCTTAACTTTTACTGCTGAATAATTTGCTATCCATATTATAAGCCCATTTGAGTAGCTAAGAATTAGCTGCAGTAGCTAAATTTCTTTCTCCGTACAGAATTTTTGTTAAGTTAAGCAAATCTAGTTAAGTTAACCAAATCTTCAGTTTTCTTGAAAGTATCTAAATGATCACAAAATCTTCATCAATTTGGTATTTTTTATATCAATTTGATACTTTTAAGTGAATTGTCTAGTTAAGTTAACTCAATCTATATAAGTTCAGTTAACCATAATTTTAGTTAACTCGTCCAGAAAAAGTATTAAGGGCATATTTAACATTATTTTCTGGACATAATCATGTACAATGCAAATAGGAAGATTTACATATATATACATATAAATATGCATATGTATATACTATATACAATAATACTAATTTCACAGCAGTTACAAGTTTCACTGTTCGTAATTGATTTTTTTGGACATAAATTTCCTGAGGGTCAGTGGGACCTGTAAGGACCCTTTTCACCTGTCAGGTCATTCGTAACGCCTACTTCACAAAAGCACCCCATTTTCCTAAGGATGCGCACGTATATAACGACCATAGAGTGGGAACATTATTAGTTGAATCAATAAGCCTAACTTTCTATTGTTTCTGCATCGGGAATATCGAAAGGTGTGGTAAATAGATTATAGTTCATTATACTAGAATAGTAAAAGTTTCAAAACTTTAAAATTTATGTCGATAATTACTTTAAAGATTATAGGTCCAAAGTCATTATAATCCTATTATCCTATTGAAAAGTTGCAGGTCCTAGGTAAATTATGGAAATAAAGGAGTTGTTATTATTGTAGATATTATATTGCAACTGAAGGTAATCATTCTGTTTGCATGCTATATAATATATCTAAAATCATAATACATACAGCATGTATATGTATCATATACATTTATACAGCATATGTATGTATGTATATGTATACGTATGTATGTATATGTATACGTATGTATACATGTATGTATGTGTGTATATATGTATGTACGTATGTAAACTAAGAGAAATGAGTTTGCTGTTATATGCGATAGCTAATTTTAAGCTACTACAGCTAATAATTGGCTGTTGCAGCTAAAACAGCTAACTTTTTTCTCCGTGTATCCTATGTCAGTATACATGCGCACGGAAAAAATAAGTGTATTAAAATTTACTCAACTTTTGCTGACTCTCGGACGGAGCGGCTAGTTACTGAATTTTTCTATTACGCAGTTTTCCAATATTTGTACAACGTTATAGAAAAGTTAGACAAAGTTTTCTAATTTTTCTATAACGTGGTTCAAACATTAGAATAACTTTTCTATAACGTTGTACAAATATTAGAAAACTGTAATAGAAAAATTCAGTAACTAGCCGCTCCGTCCGAGAGTCAGCAAAAGTTGAGTAAATTTGAATACACTTATTTTTTCCGTGCGCGCATGCGTGTAAAACATATGTTACTTTGTAACAAAGTACATTTTGTAGCCAAACAATACATTTTTATTTAATTTTTCGTGAGCTACTAATTTACAAATGTGACAAATTGAGACGTTGGGATAAAACAAACTTGCTTTTAAAAAACATTTTACAATGGAAGCGCATATATTGTCGATGAGGAAAGAGCATTATTCGATGCATGAAAAGTAGTTGTTATTTGCTCCGAGACTCGACACCGGAAAAAGAAAAATTATCGTCCTCTGCGCTATACTGTGGAATATAGTACGGAAATTGTGATTTACTTTCCCTGTGCATAATGCGCAGGATATAGTCAATAGTAGGCTATCTCATACGGCTATACAGTAGTCTGGTACTATATTAAGTAATATCTATACTATATTCGTAAACAGGAGCTGTTTTTACACCTTCCGTTTTATCAATTGCTTCTGCCTACACATTCTTTCTCTATAATGTACTTCTTATTCAATCATTTCAATATATCGTTTTATTATTACTACACTGAAAATAATCGCAAGCGAATTTTACTTTTAACACTTTACTTTAAAGTTTATTACTTGGATATACTTAATTACCAATAGGTATACATAATTGAAGCTATATATAGAAAAAAAAGAAAAAAGAGTGGAGAAAACCTATAGGTTTTCTTCACTCTTTTTTCTTTTCCACTCTTTTTTATATGTACTTGAAGTCTCTTCATTCTACTAAAACCGTTTAAATTAGTTCCAATCGAGGTCCCAATTTCGACTTTTATCATCGAGAGTTCAATTTTCAAGACCAAAAATTGGCTCATTCTGATTTTCAGCTGAAAAATTCATTTTTCTTGAAAGTATCAATTTGATACTTTTTTACTATTTTACTAGTACTATTTTACTAGTACTATTTTACTAGTACTATTTTACTAGTTTACTATTTTTCAGTAATTTTGACTTTAAGGTGCATGAACGGTTTAAGACTTTATTTTAACTGTGTGTATATTACTCGGTGCTACAATATTATATGAAAACTGTTATTATTTATATCAATGATGTGAAAAGTTGTGCTTCAGTCGGTATTTCATCATATATTATATGCACTTTTTCTAACTTTGTCATTATCAGTATAATGAAGCCATCAAGAGACTACATTATCATAAAAATCCACAGAAGACCTTCGCACATATTTATGACCTGGAAAACACTTTAACGAGAGCAATCGTCCAATCCCATAAAAGAGTACCTTTCTTTTTATTTTACGATCATTCCTTTATGCAGCTACTGATATATAATATGGATTCTAGTCTATCACTATCATTGCTGCTCAAATTGAGCGAAAATTCCAATTCTATCAAGATTTATGTCCCAGGAAATGAATTTAAATCAGGTGAAAGTAGAATCTCAGGAGACATAATAAACGAATTAATAGAAATAAAGCAGACACTTTTAGGATTTAAAAAATTCAAAACCATAATAACTATAAAACTATAGTTTTAATTCTTTTAATGCAAAAATGATAGTGTCATTTTTGCATTAGAAGAATAGCTCGAAGAATAGTTATAAAATAATATACGTTACATTTACGTTATATACGTAAAATACGTTACATTTACATTACATTATATACATCACGTTATATACGTTACGTTATATATGTTATATACGTTACGTTATATATGTTATATACGTTACATTCTACTATGATATGTACAATAAAAGTACATACTTAGAATTATTAGTCAATTTTGTATAGAAAAAGTTTGTTATCTTATTATCAATTTGCTAAACAAACGATCGTTTGTCATTTGCTCGACTCATATGATTTGTCTGACTGTGTACAACATTTTTCACTTACGCTTATTGTTACCTTTGAGAGACCACGCGCACTTTTTACATCACACTATACTTAGCATAAATTACTATCAAGTGAATTATTATTAGTATATCTCTTTACACCCCTTCAGTAAACAATTTACAATTTCGCAACTCTTTTATTCGCTATTTTTAAACAACGCATTTGTTTTATTTCAGGTTCTATGGCATCTGGACATCTTCCGCCGCAGTTTCAGAGAACTTTCCGGACACGCTTGTATGCGGGAATCCTGCATCTTTTGTGCCCTTAAGGTAAGCTCCTTCATCCCAAAAAACTCACCTTCCGTCATTCGGCTTCATTTGATCCACCAGGAATTTAAAGAATCTGATTAGAAAAGGGCATGCTAAGATTGATGATTAGCGCGCGAGAGAAAGAGAGAGAGAGAAAGAAAAAGAGAGAGAGAGAGAGAGAGCGATAGAGCGAAAGAGACAAAGAAATATAGAAAAAGCTGAGAGAGAAAGACAGGAGGGGAAGGGAAACAGAAAGTTCTGGTGAGTCATCTCAGATTTAGAAAGGCTTAGGACTATTGGGTTTTAAGGTTTTATAGGTTACGATTGTGTTTGCCATGACTGTATGAAAAGAGATTATTGAGAGATTATAGATGACTCTTGAGCATGTGAGTTGCTGGCAGTGGTTTACCAATACCATTAACATCAATACACATGTTTTGTAGTACACATAGTATTGCACACTATACGGTAACGTATCCACAAGACGCGCTGCTGTAACGGACCTCTGGACCATGAGTCGAGATCCTTTCTCCCGCGAGATTCTCAACGCTCAATGCTCATTGGTTCACTTCACTTCGAAGGTTCTTGAGTCTGCATAGTCGTTTTGTTCATGGCGAGATCGACTCTGACCTTTGTTCAACTTTACCAGCCTAGCTCCCTCTAGCCAAACATTATTTTCCATCGTTTTCAATTTTCTCGTTTTTTTTTCTTTTCTGTCTTTTCATTTTTAGCACTCTTGATTTTCATAGCTCTTCTATTCTTAGTTCTTCAGTTGTTGAAGTTGTTTTGTTGTTTTTGTTTTATCCTATTGTTTTTCTCACCCAGATGTGAATATGTATATTTACAGTAAGGTCACTAGAAAATCTCTCAGCGAGTTTCTTTCTATGTAGTTTCACTCCGTGCCTTAATATTTCATATGGGCATAGAATAAAACTACATAGAAAGAAACTCACAGAGTAGAATTTTTCTAGTGACAAAATGTGAAAATTTGGCCGCGACTGTACAGTCGGGGACATACATGCCTTCCAAAAGGTTACTAGACAAATTTCTACTTTGCGTGTCACCTTCTATGTTGCTTTATTCTATGCCTATGAGAAACGTTAAGGCATGAAATAAAGCAACATAGAAAACGACACGCAAAATAGGAATTTGTCTAGTAACCTTTTGGAAGGCATGTATGTCCTCGACTGTACGTTACGAACTTCAGCAAAGTGAATTTCTTGAGTTATTATAAAATGAAGAGCTCGTTTGATACACAATTAATTGCAATTGCGTTATGCAAATCAATTTTGGAGAATAGAGATTATGCAAATCAATTTTGGAGAATAGAGATTATACAAATCAATTGTGGAGAATAAAGTAATTTGTGGGAGGTTAAATTATCTAGGATAGGCTCCTCGAGTTAAAAGTCGAGTTGCAAAGTAAGTACAAGTACATAAGCACATTCGAGGATCCCTCTTATTCTCACGGGGTTAATTAGTAATCTTTGCAAGCTATAATTGCACTTGCTCGCAGAATATCTTGACTTCACACGAGCTTCCCAGCAACTCGACTAACGGAAGCAGTTCCACTTTTGCCAACACAGATCCTTCCCCTCTGGTCGTTTTGAAATTAACGCAAATTAACTCTCAACCACAAAACCCGGGTTCTGTCATCTTTTTCCTCGATACCTCTGATTCACTACGCGAGCCATTTCAGTTTCTTTCTATCCGGATGTAAATCCGAGCTTCCTGTTTTCTTCACCGTCGAAAACTCACAATTGTCAGTGAGATACATTGTAAAAACTTGGTCCTGCATTTGATACAACTCAAACTAAATTCGAGCTTAAGATGAGTATCAGCTAACTTCACTTTGCTCAAGATGAAAAAATGTCGCGTTGTGTTAGGTCGAAATAAGCATATTAGATTGGTAGCATTTGGAGTTTTTATATTTTGCATTATATTTCTGCCACTCACTTTTAATGTTATTGTATTTTTCTTGAAAAAGACTTGCAGAGCCCTATTTGATTATAAATAAACAGAGCAAACGAAATTTTCATTATTAGATGAACTTTAGTTGCGTATTTGTAAGATTTAAGATTTAAATTTAGCGCCGAAATATAAGATTTGACAGTGGCGCCGCTAGTTTCATTAAATTCCATATTGTGAGGTTGGTACAGTCGGGGACAATAATGCCTTCCAAAAGGTTACTAGATAAATTCCTACCTTGCGTGTCGCCTTCTATGTTGTTTCATTTCATGCCTATGTGAGAAATATTAAGGCATGAAATAAAGCAACATAGAAAGCGACACGCAAAATAGGAATTTGCCTAGTAACCTTTTGGAAGGCATTATTGTCCCCGACTGTACAGTCCTGGCAAGGTATGCTTTAACATTTTGTTACTAGACAATTCCTTACTAACAGTTGCTCTTCTAGATTTTAATATTGCTCCATGGCTAACGTGCAGAGAAACCAGGGATGGGGACATTCAATTATTAGCAGTGGAGCAATGTCAAAATGTAGAAGGGCAACCGTTCGTCAGGAATTGTCTAGTAACAAAATGTTAAAGCATAACTTGCCAGGACTGTGCAATCCCGGCCATTGATGCCTTCCTTTTTTTCACTAGAAAATTTCTACTCAGAGAATGTAATTTCTCTTCATGCCTTAAAATTCCTTATGGGCATTGAATAAGACTGCATAGAAAGAAACTCGCTGAGTGGGAATTTTCTAGTGGAAAAAAGGAAGGCATTAATTCCCGGGACTGTAACGTCACGGCCACATATGCCTTTACATTTTGTCCCTAGAAAATTTCTGCTCTGCGTGTTTCTCTCTATGTAGTTTCATTCCATGACTTAACATTTTATATAGGCATAGAATAAAACTATATAGAACGAAACTCACAGAGTAGATTTTTTCTAGTGATAAAATGTAAAGATATATTTGGCTGTGACTGTACAGTCGGGGACAATGATGCCTTCCAAAAGGTTACTAGACAAATTCCTACTCTGCGCGTCGCCTTCTATGTTGCTTTATTTCATGCCTTAATATTTCTCCCATAGGCATAGAATGAAACAACATAGAAGGCGACACGCAAAATAGGAATTTATCTAGTAACCTTTTGGAAGGCATTATTGTCCTCGACTGTACAGTCACGGCCATATATGCCTTTACATTTTGTCACTAGAAAATTTCTACTCTGTGAGTTTCTTTCTATGTAGTTTTATTCTATGCCCATATGAAATGTTAAGGCGCGGAGTGAAACTACATAGAAAGAAACTCGCAGAGTGGAAATCTTCTCGTGACAAAATGTAAAGGCATATATGTCCGTGACTGTACGTTCAGCTGTCAAAACATTTATAACCTAAAAATTTTCTCAATTTTGGCACGAAACTGCAAGGAATGTACTATAAAAGAATATTGAGCCCAGGTTTTGTCTGTAAATATAGGAAACCGATCAATTTGGAAACGCTTAGAAAAGAAGTAAAATAATCAAAACTTCTTCTAAAATTATTATTTTATATTAGAAAATTGTATTTCCCTTCCCAAAGATTCAGGCTAGAGAGGTTTAAATTTCCCGTAGGCATAAAATGACGACAATTATCATTCACATCTGAATCTCACTTTGACTAATGTAGCTTCCATTATTTTTTGTGCATGAGCAATTCTTGTTAGAAGAATGAGCAATTCAGAGAGGACGTGAAAATGCATAAGAACAGGAGAATTTAATAAATGTTAACAACCGGAAAAAATTAAATTTATGTTTGGTTTTTATTCACAAGTATACGTGTTCGTGTTGAGGATTTGAAAAGGAGTTTTAACAAGTGGAACTTGACGTAGCACCTAGAAGGTAGTGAAATGTCGTTGGGGCCCACCTATAGGGCCAAAGTTATTGTAGTCCAAGAAAATCTACCTGTTGCTCTGATCCGGCAGGTAGTGGTCCAAAAATAGAATAGGGAAAAACAGGTTTGACTGGATACTAGAAGCTGAACTAAAAAGATCCAAGGGCTTTTAACGAATCCCTTTTATTCTTTATTCTCAAAACTCATGTCTTAGACGAGCTTTGGAGATGGACGTACAACATTGTTATCGCACGTGTTCATCTTCAAGTTCAGATTTCTGACTTTCATGCACCTTAGGAGGCCCTTCTCGTTTTTTTCTATACCTACAAATTCTTTTATTTTCTCTGCTCGTACATTACTTTTCAAGCGATTTATTACCTTTTTTCCTTAATTTCATTATACACAAAATATTGTTCATGTTATATTTGTTCTTTATTTTTTACTTTTATTATTTTTGCTTCCTCATAGGGAAGCATTGTTTTTTTACAATTTTTATTATACTATTATTATTATTATTATTGTTATTATTATTTTTAATATTATTATTACTATTATTACTATTATTATTATTATCATTATCATCATTATAATCATTAGTTTTTAATACCATAAAATGTATCCCTTGGTAGAAATTTGATTAAGAGGTGGATTTCATTGACACTGATGAGTCAATAACACAGCAAAAAAAAAATTTAATAATTTAAATTTTTTTGCTGTGTTATTGACTATGTGTACAGTCCCTGCCATTAATACCTTCCTTTTCTCCACTAGAAAATTTCTACTCAACGAGTTTCTTTCTGTGTATTTTTATTCAATGCCCATAAGAAATGTTAAAGCATGGAGTGAAATTACATAGAAAGAAACTCGCAGAGTAGAAATTTTCTAGTGGAAAAAAGGAAGGCATTAATGGCCCTATATATTTTTTGGATCGTTGAATCCAAATCCGTGGTCCATTTTTATCAGGGTTTTGGCATAACCTCAAAAAAGTTGAAGTTATACAATATATAAAAAATATAGAAAAAATCTGAAATTAAAACTCGTGTAAAGTATTCTGCGCTTTAATTGAAGCGCAGAAAAAAAATATTTAGTGGTTCACGGAATTGCACCTACTATACTAAACTAGTATAGAAAATACCTCAGCCTGTTGTAACTTGGCCAGCTTGGCCTACAGCTGTAGTATACTTGAGCATGCGCAAAGGTACTGCGGGTAACTGACACATAACCTCTACTTCTGAGTTTTGCGGTGTAGTAACTTTCATTCCATGCAAAGTATGTTTGACTATGTGATTGATTTGACTATATGATTGACTATTGACTATGTGGCCCTGCTTAAAATTTCGGACAAGTTTCGGATAGATTTCGGACAAAAGAATCCGGTTTTATCCGAAAATTATCAGAAACTTATCTGAAATTAATACGGGTATGTCCGGAAGTTGTCCGATGTA
>WNHD01005735.1:0-10660 GCA_011057455.1 Ganaspis sp. Gsp50 | reverse complement strand
GTGAGAAAAGCGTAATGAAGATTATACTAGTGAGTTGAGTTTTGATTTGTTCTTTTCTCAGCGAATATCTCGAGTATTCTTTTCTTTTTAATTCCAAAACAAAATTGTTAAATTAATTGATTAATTTTTAGTAAAGATGAATTAAGTAATGAAACTCGAGAAATTTGCCAAATGTTTCGGCTCTGTTTGCTCCGCGACATCTTGTAATGATTTTTATTAAATTTAGGTTTGTTTTAAGATTCCCAGAAATCAGTTCAAAATTGTTGTTTTCGACTTAATGATTTATTAATGAATTTATTGTAACGTTTTTCTTTTACTATTTCCAGAGTGGTTTTTCCTATAAAATTATGTAAATTTTAGAGATGATTCGGCGATTGTTAAAATTCATGATTGGAGTGCAACATTAACTATAGTGTAGAATTCGATATTCTTAATGACTATTTTGTTTTTATTTTTCTCCGCTAAGTAGTTGATTTGATTCTTTTTGAAATAGTTCATTAGAAATATACATTATTAATTTTTCTTAAGATGCTTTTGTTATTATTAAAACTTCTTCTCTCCAAAATACCCACGCTTCTGAGACGATGCTAGTCTTATAAATTTAAAGTGAGTTTAAAATTAATCTAAAATTAAATTTGGTTGAGCTTCGTTTAGTAGTTCAGTTTAAGAATTATATTATTTTATTGAGTTGTTCGGTTGATAGTTGGTGATGTTATTTACTTTATGTTGCTAAGCGACTCCGAAAGAGTCTGGCTCCCTTAAGACCTCATGTGGCTGGGGAAACCGATGTTGTAGAATTAAATTGTTATTTTACAGTAAATTATTGAGCCTTAGAGTTTTTAATAAGTTTTTGCTTAGTTTTGCTTGCTTAAATTCTACTACACATCACAACCTTCAGGGGCCAACATTTTTCACCAGAATCCAAGCGTGTGCCCTTTTAAGATCAGGAGCCTCAATTGTAATAATACTACATTATCGCACAAGTGTGGAAGAGTTGTCATATGATATTTTATTCAATCTTTTGTAATAATGGACACTTTTATTAAATACTTTAAAGTTAGACAAGTTGTGCCTTACTTGACTCCTGTTACTATTTCAGTTTAAACGGGGGAATGATTATTTCACTGTTGAGCGTGAAATAATGTCAAGAGTGAAGTATGGGACAGCTTGTCTAACTTTAAAGCGTTAAATAAAGTGTCCATTATTGCGAAAAGTTGAATAAAAAATATTATTCGAGCTGAACATGAATTGGAGTAATTATTGAATTAGCCGCATTAAATGATATTTGATCTCATGGCAAAATGTCTCGTTCTTCGAACAATGATCTCGTCAATAAACTTAATGTTTCCACCCTTAATGCATAATATACTATTTTTTATATGTAAGAAGATGAACTTCCTCATGAAGTTTTGTTTGAACTTCTGAAAGGTTGCTGAAAGAAAGTAAATAAATGAAACATGGAAGTGTTAAAGGGAGTTGAGATCCAGACAAGAAGGGAAAAATATTATGTTGTGTTATCACGCCGACAGTTCATAAAACGTTGTCTAGCTGTTGGCGAATAGTTGACCGAGGTCGTTTCTTTATATTAGGCCCATAAAAGCACCGACCCGGGGAGAGTTTATACGTTGGTGATTGCCACCCCCGCGGCGTTGGCTGAACTTCCTATGTCGGCACGGACTAGCCCGGAAGTGCGATTCCTCGCTCGTCTCGAGTCCACATTTTCGCATCGACCGTTTCACCCTAACGTGCTTGCGATACCACGATACACGAAATGTGAGACGGGTCTGTACAACGTCCAAACTAAAAGAGAGTTCATCGCTCAAATACACTATCTTTTGTTTTAACTTTCTTAGTTTCTTGCACGCACGAGGTTTCTCTCTAGAGAAAGCATAAACTAACTTTTCGAACGTGCTAAAAGTCGACAAGTGTTTTTATGTCGTCAATTTTCCAAGAATCAAAGACTTCTCCTATCGCGAATTACGTTTCGTCCTTCCATTTTCTTTTTCATGCTTCTTTTTTTATTTGTTACTTTTCCATTAACTGAAAAGTAGCTTTAGAAGTTACGTTTTCAGAGTCTTCAAATTGAAGCTCTATTGATTTCATAAAAATAGCCTCAAATTGTGATTTTATATTTTTTATGCAATATTTAGCTTTTTAATGTAGAACTCTATTTTCATTATTAGATGCGATCATTTTGAAAGACACCAATCTTGGTACGTCTATTTTCATTAACCATCATCAGTACTCTGAGATTGAAGACAATGTTAATTAACCTATTATTCCACATATTCAATTGAAGAAGTCTACATCAATTTTAATTCACCAAAATGTCCATAACTTAGCTATGGTAATAGATATTCGGGAAGTCTACAACAGTCAGAAAAATCATATTATCGACATTAAATTCATAAGGAGGTAATCAATCTTCATCTATGCGGACTTGCTCTGGAGAAAAGGATCTGTATAATTATGACTTCGCTTCTTCTAAGGTTATTAAAACATATCTATTCGTAGACTAGTCCTTCACATTCAACACGAGCTATTGTCACAGCAACAAATAGGTCAGGCAGGCAAAGAAAAGAATATTTATCCGAAGCGCGGATGCATTACAAGGGCAACCAAGTAGGATGAAGGGTGGGAGCCTTTGCACAGCTGATAAACGCCTAAAGCCTATCTCCTGAAGTAATGCGAAAGAGGTTCCGGGTCAAGCTGCTGTTTCTGCGTAAATGCATTTTCCGAACCTCAATAAATAAAGAACAAAAAGACACTAATACAACCACTATTAATACACCTGAGAAACAAGTTTATAAGAATTTCTTTAAGAAACTTTAATATAAGAAATTCAACCTTAGAATTATAAACAAAAACTTCAGCAAACAAACCCTTCTATTTTCTTTTCTTTTACCAAGATTTTCAAATCTCTTTATCCTTCTATATGGCATAGAATCTTTTGGTTTCGGTAAAATAAATTGATTGTTAAATAAATAAAATGAACTTTTAAGGGTTGTAAAATTATTTCTTGGCTTCGTCCCAGCTTAAGTTTAAATTTTAATTTCAAGTTACCTAAATCGAGGGACCTAGGGATATTTATTGAGACGAAATGTTTTTTAGTTTTTTTTTATTTTAAATAAACACATTTTAGGAAATGACAGTTTCGGGAGAATGGTCAAAACAATTCAAAACCAACTAGGGAATTAGTAAAAATCCAATAAAGGAATTGGACAAAATCAAAAAAATTATTTATTGCCCTGGCAACAGAAAACGAACTAAATTTAATTAAAAATATAGCCAATTTCTTCAGGGTTTCTTCTAATAGAAACCAAATCACAAAAACTGGAATGAAATTAAAAGAAGCAGTAAACGGAAGAAAGATACATCCCCGAAAAGTTCAAAATTGTCACTAAATCTCTATAACATTTGAATAAGACTTTCTTTAAAACAATATTGATCATGCTTCGGAGGCTGTCTACGAAACTGGACGATTTAAGTAATTTATTTTTTAATCAATTAGAACAAGACTCTTAATAAGTCATTATGGCAAATTCCGATAGGCACGATGTAATAGGAGCTTTTTGTATACAAGACGGAAGGCTA
Source organism: Ganaspis sp. Gsp50 (assembly GCA_011057455.1). Lineage (NCBI taxonomy): Eukaryota > Metazoa > Arthropoda > Insecta > Hymenoptera > Figitidae > Ganaspis > Ganaspis sp. Gsp50. The sequence goes on along the minus strand of WNHD01005735.1, from coordinate 7,066 downwards.
GATTAATCTTACCGAAGATCCGTAAGAAAATTATGTCGAAAGGCAGACAGACATAGCAATCACATTATGCGGTACATTTAAATTTTGAATTTAAATACTCGTAGAAAAATATTATTTCGAACAGTAAAATTTATCAAAAATTGTACAGCGTCAAAGTTTGCAGAATTCTTCTATTTAATTCTTGAGAATGATTAATAGGGTCAGAAGATTGATAAATTTTCAAGTCCATGGAAGTGAAAAGGATGGATTTTAAAAAAGATTTACATGAAGGTTAACATTCTTGGAAGCATCATAAGAAACGAATTGAGTCGTAAAAGAGGTTGCTATTAATGGTATGGATTTATTCGCAGCGGCGGAATTAGATGGAGCTTCTATCAGGAGTGGATGCTTCTCAGTTCGAAAATCGCTGGGTAAGGTGCTTTTGAATTATTCAATGTTCCATCGAAAGAAGACTACCACCCTTCACCTTCTCCTGTTGCCCATCTCGAACGTGCAAGATTTTTTATTTCTCTACGTGTTCTTTAAACTTCAAATTATAAATTTAGCTTGCGTACTATTTTTTACCTTCACAATTACTGTCTGAATACATATACCAAGTTATACTTATTCGAATATTCAACCTCAATTCATACAAATTTTACATGACTTAAATTATTTATTTTGCAATTCGGATAAAAATAAAAATTCTACATAAACGGGTATTACGAATTGATCCTTTAATTTAGAAAGTAATGTGCGTTAGGTATTATAAACGACAATCGATTGCGACAAGTTCAAGGATTTAAAAAGAGGGAATAAAGCTTTGAGTGCAAAACTGAATGAAGCAATTCGGCCTGGTTGGCAGGAAATCCCGGATCTTCTAATCCTTCCTCGACCCTGCAATCGTTTCAATGAATCGAGCGACAACCCGCAAGATCAGGGATTTAATCCGCACCCCCGATGCGTGATAATGAATGATACCAAGCTTTGGCACCCCTCCAGATTCTAAAGGCAAATAATTATACATTGCTGTCGATAAAATTAGGTGAGATTGTCGATCATCTGAGTTGAACTAAATTACTCCTCTAATGGAGAATTGCTTTGTCTTATTTATTAGCTTTTAATCGTTTATTTTACAGTGACATGTATAATCGAATTTGTGAATATTAATGTCATATCATATAAATTATTTAATTCGATTAGATTTATTCGCACATAATCCAATATGTAGATGTGTTAACAGGCCAAATTTAATTAATACTTAACTAAATATTAGAACACCAGTAATTTGGGCAAACTGCCTCGAGATTTAAACAAATAATTGATTTCTCATAAGTGCAAATTATGTCGAGATTTAAGTGAATATTATATTTATGAGTCCATTCTACAATCAGTAGTTAGCGAATTAATTATAGTTTTAGTTTTTTATACACTAAATGTTATTTCAATCAGAAATTAAGTTTAATTTTTATTGTCATTTTATATATTTTGCAACGAATCTTTAATTATACTTTAAACTCAAAATATCAAGACACAGATCTTCTAAAAATCAATTACTCTAATTCAAAACTCTGTACTTCACAACTTAAACATAAGCCTCGAGATTTTCGTTACACGTGATTCTCAATTTCCATAATTATCTTTTTCATCTTGGCGGTCCCCGGTAGAACGCCAGTCAATTTTTATTTTCGCGGTATTGACAACCGGTCAATAATCTAAAAATCTCAAAATACTAAAATCTAAAAACTTAACTATGACCGCACTTGGAAATCAAATTTAGTGTTGGTTGAGAACCAAGACATACTCGGTTTCGCTCAGTTCTGCTGGTTAAGGGGCGATTGTCGGGATTACTAATGGAAAAGAATTAAGCGGCAAATACTCAATAAAACACTCAAATAACATTAGAAACTCGTATATTACAAAAGAAGCAACAATTAAATTACAATTTAGAAATAGTAACAATACTGGAGCAATACAAAACTAAATCGACTTGAATTATAAATTTACATTAAATTATATTGTTAACGAACAAATATTAATTAGTTCTGATTGACGGTAAATGATTATTCTGTAACATTTAAGAATTAACTTAGGCTCTATAACGTCCATAGTTGTCTTAGAAAATGTAACATTTAACTGAAGCGGAATTTAATAAAAATAATAAACAAAGATCAAAGAAGCAAATTTGGTTGATTTCACATATTGGGAATAAAATAATCATTAAAATAAAAACTTACAATAATCCTCACATTTCATAGCGTTAGATGTAAATTGTATTTCACTCACCATTCAATTCAAATACTAGAAATGGCTTTAAACTATTAAATCTAGATTCAATTTAAATAAGTAAAACAAATGTAAACATAATTTCTGTAACTAAAATTCTGTAACCAAAACCGGACTGTATACAGTCCGGCTATAGCCTCAAAAGGACGCTATCGTTGTTCACATGATGATAAGCCAAGTAGGCAAGAGGTGTTCACTCGACGGCTGACCAAAAGCAAGAGAGAGATTCTAATTGATTTCCGAATTCTTATAAAATTCTAGAGCTACGTGACGAGATCTTTCTGGCGCTAATTATTTAGTATTTCTCAAGCAATATAGAGTGCAGCAAAGCCGCCTTGACGCGAAATTCAAAATCTAAATTCAAATCTAAATCTTACACTAGATCAGAAATCAATAAGAACAAACTCAAAATCAAACCGAAAACGTAACTCATAAACACAGTTCAAAATCCCAATTCAGACAAAATTCCAAAATCGAAATGAGAGGTCCCAAAATGGTTGCTTCTCCCGGAATACAGACTTAGACAGGGTATTCTAAAGTAGCTTCCACCGTGGCATGGACTTGGCGATCCAACCACAAGACCTGCCAGTGATTTCGTAGAGAAGTACTAGATTCTCCTCCTCAGCGGGATTCAAAATAAAAGATTTTACTAAATTCAGAAAGAGCAAAAAATGATTGTGATGTTTTTCTTTTGTAAATTTAATTTGCTGTGAAGAGTGTTGTACCTGATCCCTCTCTTTTCCTCTCTCCTGATAGTACCCTCGTCTGGGTGACTCAAACGACTACGACGGGAAGCTAGCCAAAAAGAGTTTTCGGTCTCACCGGTGAACGACGGAGTCCGGGTAGTTTTTCGAATCTACCTGGCGCCCAGAGGAGGAACTCCTAAAAAGTAAATAAACGGACTTCATGGGTTTTTCGCGGGTTCGGTTTGAAGTGTAGAATCCGTGGAATTATTGTCGGTTCCGTAAACGTTAAAACAAGGCAACCATTTTTGTATCGTTCCTTCTCTCTCTAATTTAGAGAGAGACAGATAAAGACAGAAGAACGTTACAAGACATAGCATAATTATATAATATTAAATCTTAATCAACAATACTTGTTTTAATAAATTATAATTGGTTAATTTACTTAACAGTGATTCATTTTCTCAGCCCTGTCCCAGTACTGGTAGAAATTATTTGTCAACCTGACTAAATAAGGGAGCTAGTTTTAAATGTATTGGGTATTTGTTGAATGTTAGCATGATTCAAATGAATCCACATTAACTCACCAATACAAAACATTTAATTAAATTAAATTATCAAGTTAGGACGTAACACTATGAAGAAATTATTGACATTAATTTACAAATTAATAATAAGAACACTGTTCAATCAATAAAATAAATTATCATATTAAAAGTAAATTTAACGTAAATGATTAAGTAAATGATTAAACAAATTATCATATGAAAAGTAAATTTAGCGTAACATTAGTTTTTGTAAATCAGTATTATTGTAATTGTGTTCCTTCTTTAGGAATTTTTTTTATCATATCTCTTAATAGATACTATTATCAAACGATTTATTGTATATTTATCACTTATCTAGTGGTAGTAGCAAAAAAAGTTTGATAAGCAAGTCGTAAAGCTTATTAGCATATTATAACATTATGTGGGTAAAGTTGTTGAATATTTAATACTTTATGTATCTAAATCAGGATGCGGAGAATTGAAGCGTACCATCTATGCTTGAAAAATGATAGCGATAAATCAGGAAATGTCATTAATCATCAGAAAACATAGCCAGTGCCGTCTCATCGAAACTAAATCTACTGGGTAGAACCACCACACCGAGGAAAAACCATCTCCGGCCGTTAACCGAAAACCTACGCTTTGTGATTGAATGTAAGCATCCTTCGACCCAAGCTCCATATTCAATAAAACAATATTAGATACAGGATTTAAAACATAAAATTGATTGTTTACTCAAATACTTATTAAATGTAAACAACAAATTCTTACCTGCAATGAATTTGTCATCGATTACCGTAAAAATAACTTTTTTGTTAAATGAACACTAAATAACGATCTTAATCATATACATATGATTAGTATATTAGTTTCACAAGAATATTAATTAGTATAAGAAAAAAAATATGTATTGACTCATATTCTTTCAGGTAATACTTAAAAGCCAATGATGCTACGAGTATAATGTTAGAAAATGATTTACTCACATATAGCATGATTTTCATTTCTTCAAGAAACTATGCTTTTTTCAGCTAATCAAAAAATGTCTTAAACAAGCGATGAATTAAAAAGGAATCGTCTTGATATGTTTATTTGGTTCTGAGATATCAGCGTTTCAGAATCTACCATATCCTGCAGTCCCAGTCTAGCTGGTTAAATTCCGATAGTCTATCATTTGAGGGTTAAGCTCAAATGAAAATTTCTTGTTAAGCTAAAATATGTCCTTATGCAAACTAAAGTTGTAATTCTTTTAGCATTTCAAAGTTCCAATTTTGTATAATAATCTAGTTGTGTCTATTAATAAACAAAGAGTGTAAAACTATTTTATCACAATTTTTCTTCTTGTGTAGAATACGAGTTACAAAGGGCAAGCACAAAAAAAGAACCATCGGATGTGCAGTTTTTACTGTGAAAAGCTGCGGGCTTTGCTTTGTGAAGTACTTTATCGCCTCAGGGCATTGAATCAAATCGAAAAATTTGCGTTTTTTACTCTTCCATTACTAAAGCTTGTTGCATTTTAAAAATGATACACATATTTTAAAATTGATTAACGAAATAAAATTACTTCTTCAATAAAGCCATATCCTTAGCGCTTAATTGCTCATGAAGAAAAAATAATTGTGTATACTTTATTCTATATCTTGTCCATTTCCTCTCATATTTCATAAAGGTGCTATCTTGGTGAGCAAAGGCAGACACAATGATACCATTATAAACGAACCAAAGACCGGAAGTTCACTCAATTTGTTTGATATCCCTGCAACGTAACACATCTAGCCGTTGAAATGTCCTCCCTCTTTCTGTATCATCTAGCACGGCGTTCCACTTTGTCATCGTAATACTTTCCGGCAAGGAGAGCAGAAAAAAGAGGAAAGAAAATTCCATGAAATCTTCGATGAAGTGTCGTTATGTTATTGGCGCAGATAAAGTGGAACGTCACGACGTGGGAACGTTCCGAGAACTCATAAGTATTCTTTGATGCGCTTGGAGGGGTGAAACCCACTCAAAAAACGTGATTTGCAAATTTTCCATCATCCGGAGATACCTAATTTCTTTTTGTGTATCACCAGTGAGCCAAGAGGATGTCGACTAAAAAACGATTTGTTACAAAATCCGTTAACAGAAAATCATTACTTGAACGCGATTCACTACGTTTCTATAGCAACGATAATTTGCGCAGCAGTCTGCGATTTCTAAACTATAAGTGTTTGCCAAAAATTCTTGTGGATTAGATTATCATTGCATTAATCCTATCAATAAAGAATTTATTTAATTTTGGATGCACTAAAAATACATATTGATAACACGCACAGGTAGAAAACAGAAATTGAGTTTGGATTTATTGAAAATTGATTTGGAATGTACTGTCCAATTAAAAAAAGATTGAATGTTAGGAGTTGGATCAAACTGAAATTCATTCTGAATGAATTTATATACAAAAAGCAATCAAGTACCCAGATTGTTCTCAACTTTTTGAATCAGAGGGTATTCAAATTTTACTCTATTTTGGTAACTGATATTTGCAAAAAACGTTAAGCTGACGATAAAGGTCCTACAACATTTCTCAATATTCCTGAGATCAAATCGAGCTTTCTCCAGTCCCTCTTTGTTATCTGCTGTCAATTTATCAGTAGCTATTATAATTACGCGTAACTATTTTCTATTGTATAAACAGTATCTTAGAACTAATAATGAAAGTTACTCCTTGATTAAATAATTATATAGGGGAGCTAATTTGATGGTAGATGATCTTGGTATCTTTATGTCTGTCTATCTCGATTTACTGCTAAATTAATATGCCACATATTTAATGTTGATAAAAATACAGCCTGTCTGTTATTGTACTGTTATTTTGTACTGTTATTGTTAAAGAAAAAATGTATAAATTTTATTATAGTGTTATTTTCTAACCCGTTTGCATTCGAATAAATAAACAATATACCGAAAATCCCAGGCGGAACGATTCCACGGAAAACGCATCACGGAAATTCTCTAAGATAATTCCGTACAGAATTCCGAAAACTTTCCGCAACCTTTAAACAGAGTGTCTGGGAAAGTTTTGAACCAAGTTTGACAAATATTTTGAACCAGGATGATCCTAAGTAGTAGCCCGATGTCCAGGTGGTTCCAGATCAAATTCATCAGGGAAATAAATCTCAAATTCAGAAATTTTATCTCTGGGAAGACAAAAAGTACGATTTTGATGTTGCACTAATTACTTTTTCTTATTATCACTTTTTAATTATTTCCGTTATAAATTAAAATTATTTTCAAGAACATTTTAAATCATCAAATCAATTATCAGTAAACACTAAAACTCATAGACTCCTCAAAAGAAAACAAAGCCAAAATCAATATAAACGGTAACAGTTTATTATTATTATTTCGTGGCTATTACAATTTCAAATTACTCGTCAATTGAACCTACAAATTCATTGGTGACGTCACCCTAATTAAAACTTTATCTCTATATTGCGTTCGAATAATATTGAAATTAAAATATCATCGTCTCACATACAAATACATTAATCAATTATAAATTAAACAATTTTCAAATCATTACACATAAAA
>WNHD01005730.1:0-10248 GCA_011057455.1 Ganaspis sp. Gsp50 | reverse complement strand
TTGCTGTTGAAACTATTACTTGAAGTAGTAGATTTTACTACTAAAAGTAGTAAAATGAAATTGTTTTTTATTATTTATTATTGTTAAGTTTCATATTTTTAACCTCGTCTCTACTACTTTTGTTTATATACACCTTATGATATTTAATTCTTATTTATCTAACGGAGAAAAATCCCGAAACGCTTGGGATTGAACGCTCGACCCTAACACTCGAAGTCCGATAACCTAACCACTAAACTACGAACGCACGCTACGTTGGATTTTATAAAACTTGTAGTCATTCTTATCATAGTCCAACTGACAACTGTGTAGTTAATTTTACTACCTAAAGTAGTTGCCATTACAACTTTTAATAGCTGTTATTATCTTCATCTTTAATAAATACCTCATAAATTCTATAACAATCATTACACAGAAGTATCATTAAACTGCTAAAAGTAGTACAATTTACTACTCAAGGTAGTAGTTCCAATTGCAAAATATGTGTCAATTGTACGGTAAAAATGTTGTTAAAGCCTAGTGAACTTTTAAGTAGTATAGAGTTTACTACTTCAAGTAGTAGTTTTAACTGCAAAATATATGTTGACTGTATTTATAAAATGTTGTTAAAGCCTATTGAACTACTTGAAGTAGTAAAATATAATACTTAAAGTAGTAGTTCCAATTGCAAAATATGTGTTAAAATAGTATGGAAAAAATGTTGTTAAACCTTATTAAACTACTTTAAGTCGTAAAGTCTACTACTTCAAGTAGTAATTTTAACTGCAAAATATGTGTTGACTGTATGAAAAAAATGTTGCTAAAGCCTATTCAACTACTATATGTACTAAAGTCTACTACTGAAAGTAATAGTTTCAATTACATTCCTAGTTCCTTTAACTATTTTTATTATAGACAATATGATCTTTTAAATTGAGTTGAGGACTTAAAAAGTAGTAAAACCTACTACTTTTTTTCGGAGTATAAAATTAGTTTAAGTAGCAAATTAAAACAATAATTTAATAATTATTTCAAATTACTTAAATTTTCATTTAATTTTATTATTTTCATTTTTTTTGTTAACTAAACTTTAACTAAAATATATTATTAATATAAAAAATAATAAACATGATATTTTTATTTATTATTATTAATATAATTAAGTTACTAAATTATTACTGCAGATAATTTAATATCTAATAATTATTATTATGTATATAAAAATAGTAAAATTTGTTTTTAGTAAAATGGTTAATTAGTAGGGTAATGTCACCTTCAGTGGACCATCACCTTGAGTGGACCGCCTGAATTATGTCTATTATCTGATAGTCCAAATTTAAAACTAATAGCGTAAACATCATCATCACCCTCGAAAACCATATGGTAATGTGTTTCAAGGTGAGCAGACGCATTCTTGTGCAAAATGGAGCATTTTGCTAAAAATAACTGTAAAAGATACGCGAGTTATAATTTTAATTGTTGTTACAGCTCTGAAAATATTGCGTAAATAGAGATTTTAATGGTAACACATTTTTTTTCTGTTATTTTGGACATTGAAATTGATCGTCTAAAATTATTAAGCCATAATTATGAGGATTAGAAGAATGGCATATGTTTCTCTCAAAAACAGTATGTTACCTTAAGTGGACCACTATTTGTAACCTTGAGTGGACCATCTATGGTTTTTATTCTAAATAATAATTTACTGTTTTTAATATTATAAATTTACAATAGAATGGTTTGTAATTACCTTTCATATATTTAATAATATTTTTGGCTAATTATGAATATTATTCATTTATTACGAGTAAAGAAGAAAATGCCATATTATCCAAATATAGTGAATAATGACAGCAAGTTGAAAGTAGCTGAATTGTTGAAAGTGATTGAAAGCATTAAAATTGAAGAAACATCAGGTACAAACACCACGACAGACTTGTCAGTTCTTTAACTTTTTAATGATTTGTCGATTTCTTTTTAATCTATCGTAGGTGGTCCACTCAAGGTTATATTTCTATCCTCCCACAAAAATGTGACTTTTCTTTTAAGACAGATATTTCTTCCTCACAAATACAAAATCAAAATTCTCTTGCAGTAAATGTTGTCTAATTATTTAAACTAAATATTGGTACAGAAAAATACAAGCAGTCTGCTTCCACAAAAAATTTATTTTAACTGTTTCTTAGTTGGTCCACTCAATGTGACATTACCCTAAGTAGAAAGTGTAAATTATTAAGTTTGGAAGTCATAAATTGTTAAAAAGACTGTGATTTAATTGAAAATTTAAATTTTATATAAACGAGAAACTTAAATTGTGACAGCTGACACATCAGTTATCATTAAATAAAGGTAAGTAAGAATGTTGTTTTATTAAGAGACCTTTGTAACCAAAATGTTAGTAGAATAAGCGGTAAATTCAAATTCTAGAATTACATTTATTCGAAGCAAACAGTAAATAATTAATATTGGTAAAATAATAATACTGATTGGAATAGTTAATCAAGTATTGTTAAATAATGTATATGCCATTGTTTATTTTTAAATAAGGTTAATCATCTTCATATTTTGTTTACTATAAAATTAACAAATAAAATTATTAAAAGAATAAAAGAAATTTTGTTTATATTAAAACATATTTTTCTAAAATTAAATTCTTAGTGAGTCAAAAGTTTTAAAATTGTATTAAGTTTAATTATTGAAGGTTATTTCTAATCAGGTTTTTTTAAAAAAAATTTATATTAGCTTTAATTTTCTTTGAATATTAATTGCTTTTAGTTTTGTGAATTTGAAAGGTAAGAGAAATTATTAACATTAATTCTTAAATTTGTCTTTTTTGACGATATAATTTGTAACGAATTGTTTTTATTAATCTCCAAATTAATGCAAGACAAATTATTAAACCAAAATCTTTGAATAATAATAAACACAACAAGATTCTTGTTCTTCTTAAAAGTCTAAGATCTTTAAATTATTACTATTAAACTTTATCTCAAAATTCTCTATTACCAACACAAACTCTAGCCTCAAGATTTTCGTTACACGTGGTTCTCAACTTCCAATATTATCTTTTTCATCTCGGCGGTCCCCGGTAGGACGCCATTCAATTTTTGTTTCCCCGGTACTGACAACCGGTCAATAATCCAAAATCTCAAAATACTAAAATCTAAAAACTTAACTATGACCGCACTCGGAAATCAAATTTAGTGTTGGTTGAGAGCCACGGCATACTCGGTTTCGCTCAGTTCTGCTGGTTAAGGAGAGAGGGTTGGGATTACTAATGGGAAAGAATTAAGCGTCAAATACTCAATAAAACACTCAAATAACAATAGAAACTAGTATATTACAAAAAATAAGCAACAATAAAATTTGCAATTCAGAAGTATAAACAATACTAGAGCAATACATGCCTTAATTGACTTAGATCTTAAATTTACAAGAAATTAAATTATGGAAGAATAACGATAAATTAGTTCTGATCGACGGTAAACGATTAATCTGCAGCATTTTAAGATTGTTCTAGACACTGTAACATTAGAGTTATCTTATAAACTGTAACATTTATCTGAAGCTGACTTTAATAAAGGTAATGAACAAAGAGCGAAGAGTAAAATTGGGATGATTTCACTTGTTCGGAATAAAGAATAAATAAAAGAAAAACTTAAAATAATCCTCGCATTACATGGCGTCAGGTATAAATTGCATTTCACTCACCAATTAATTTACAAACTCATAACAAATCTAAACTATTTAACTTGAATTCACTTTCAAATAAGAAAAACAAAAATGTAACTGAAATCGATATCCGAAAATTCTTTAACCAAAAATTCTGTAACCAAAACCGGACTGTAGCCTCAAAAGGATGCTATCGTTGTTCACTATATGATAAGCCAAGTAGGCAAGAGGTGTTCACTCGACGGCTGACCACAAGCAAGAGAGTGATACTAATTCATTTCCGAATTCTTATAAAATTCTAGATTCACGTGACGAGATCTTTCTGGCTCTAAATTCATAGTATTTCACAAGCAATATAGAGTGCAACAAAGCCGCCTTGATGCGAAATTCAAAATCTAAATTCAAATCTAAATCGTAAAGTAGACCAAAAATCAATAAAAACAAACTTAAAACTAAACCGAAAACGTTATTCATAAACACAGTTCAAAATCAAAATGAGAGATCCCAAAATAGTTGCTTCTCCCGGAATCCAGACTTATTGTTAGACAGGGTATTCTAAAATAGCTTCCACCGTTGCATGGACTTGGCGATCCAACCACGAGGCCTGCCAGTGCTTCATTGCCCGAGCGATGCCAATTCGCTCGAATAAGGCCTGCAAATCTCAAAAGACACAAAACACAAAACTCAAAAATCCCAATTAACCCGTAATTGTCAAGCCTGCATTCCATCTCAGTGGAGCGCCAGTATTGCAACTGGACTTCTGCGAATCAACCGAAAAATCCCAAAATCAAAACTACATTAAAACTCAAACCAAAAACTCGGGAGATCTCAAAACAAAACTCTAAAATTAAGTAAAACAAATAAATCCTACATTAAAGTTCTAAATAATATATTTCATAATGCGCATGTGCCTTGTGGCGGTATTTTCCAGAAAAATAACGTCACCAATTTTACAATATGTATATAATATTTAAATAACGTATAAATTTTTATAATATAAATCAAACTTTTATTTGTATTGTAAAACAAAATAACATTAAATGTAAATTAAATTTCATTTTTACAGATTAAATCTGTATACGGTTTGATATAAACGTTGTTTAGCTCATTAAGAAACAATCAATTGCAATTTAAAAGAGAATCATTTTCACAGCTTTTAATTTTTTATTTTATAAGTTTAAAAAAATATAATTTGCGATAATTGAAAAATAATGTTGTGAACAACTGCAAAAGCAAGTAATTAAAAGTAAAATATAAAATAAAGAAAAATTTTTCCAGGAAGAAAAATGATTTAGTTTTACTTTCTGAATTTTTCACATAAATTGCATATACTTCGGCGTTATCATCATCATCATCATCATCATCATCAGCCGAGTCATCAGCAATCAGACTTATGTCCAATTCATCATTATCTCCTTCAGGATTTGGAGAATATGCAAATTGCGTACGGTTGCCGCCTGAGTCGTTAACAATTGAAATTTCACTGTGATTTGCATTGGTAAGATTTAAATCAACTGAATTCCTATCTTTCGCAGCTTTTAAATAGTTTTCTGATTGATTATGAAAGCAGTGTGATTCGTTATTAACATCAATGTCGCGGCCAAGGTCATATACTCCGTCGGTTTAGGACAACATTTCTTTAAATTCACTATCACTGGAGTACTCGCTTTTAGTTTCATTAGGAAATGATTCATCTGTTCTGTCATTCCCAAAAGAATCATTGTCACTTTTATATTTATTACCACTATTAATATGAAGTGACATTTCTAAGTTTAGAATTTCATCATCGGTCAATGCCGTATGATCGTTGGGTTTTGAAACTTTTGATATATTTTCATCTAAATTACAACCATTTTCCACAATTTCACAACTATCCTGATTATCTCTCGTATTCAAGAAAGTTTTGCTTGTTCCTGCAGTAGCTGAGGCATCTATTGACTTCTTCTCTCCAAGGACTTTACTTCTGTTACCTTTGCGTAGTTTTTCTGTAATTTCATAAAATGTTTAATATACATTTGGTCAATAAAACTAAAGGAATTGTGCTAAAATTTTTTCTTTTGAAATCTACAGTGTTTATTGAAAAATAAAAATTTTCTTAAAAAAACATTTAAATAAGACAAAGGAAATTTTCATATATTACTGGTTTTGTTCTAACCGAATAATAGAAAAAATATAAAAATTTAAAAACATACTTGGTTGAGAAGGAGCTTTCAAGTCTGCAATATGTTTAGAAATGTATTTGAATGTGTTATGCTTCCAAATCAGCTGAAGTGCGACTGTATGCTTTCTCTTTCTGTAATACAAAACTGTAGAAATTTGTAATTGAGAGAAGTCTTGTTAATTTTTATTTTAAAAAAAGCCACTTATTGCTTCCTTATAGGGAAAGTTCTATTTCATCTAAAAATTTTCAATTTCGAATGATCAACATTTCTGGCCGTTTTTTGATCTTAGGAACCCAAAAAACATGTTTGTGAGGACATGTCCTTTTTCTGTGTGTGTGTCCTTTTTTGCATTTTAAAAACACTTCGACTGATCGTTTAATTAACCTTCTAGCTGAATTTTATCCGAAGATATAAAATTTTTAGAAAATCGTTTTTCCATATATTCGTTTCATTTATTTTAATAATATTTAAATGTAAATAATTTATCGTATTTGTGCTTTATAAACAATGCGATTGATCGTTTAACGAATCTTTTAGTTCAATTCCATCAAAAGTTTTGCAGTTTTTAAAAAATAGAACATTTTTAAAACCCCGATTTTTTAATGAATTGTGTTTTATATTTAGTCTAAACGTCAATATTTTTTCAGTGGCTTATAGATAAACCCAGACAAATTTTTTATTTAAATTAAATATAAATTCTACTTGAATCAAATAACGATATATTTATCTCAGAACTTAGTAACTTATTTACTTATTACAAATAAATTATTTCTTTAAAGCAATTAAACAGTTATTTAACGTAAACAAAATTTGTATTTAAACCAAATACTGAGACAAATACAGCTTTTCTCTGGGAGTACCTTAAAATTATATTTTTATCTATTATCGAACATAACATTACTATTATTTTAGGATACAAAAATTTTAGGAATCATTGTTTTTTGGAAATATTTGCTTACAAAAATGATTGAATTTACTTCTATAAGGGAGTTCATCTAGCGATAAACACTTTAAAGTTAGGCATTTAAGATAAACACCAAGGTTCAACTTGACATCTGTTTTCCGTTTTGTATTTTCATGTGTAATTAGATTATTACAAACATTACCTCTTATAGCTAAAAGTTTCACGCCATCTAGTCGTTTCAACTTTTTTTCTTGCCTTTGCTGCGGTTGCTGATTTGACCGGTGACCGTACTGTTAAGTAGGGTATCCTTTCCGAATATGTAGGTGGCAAGTTTTTTTACAAATTGGGGTAAAGATTTTATTCCTGTATGGATTTCAGCATAGGCTTCCACAATAATCCACACGTCTCTTTCCATGTGTAGCTGTTATAAAAAAAATGATTTAATAAAATTGTCAAATTGTATTTTAATTAAAAAAAAAGTAAAAATATTGAAGCGAGTTGTCTAAATTGTCTACGATTCGATTTGGTAATCAAAAGTTACACTTAAGGTTCATCTATAATTTATATATTAAACAACATCAAAAAAATTGAAGAAAGTTTTCTACAAAGCAAAAAACGTCCGCTTGTGCGTAAACTTTAACGATTGGAACTTAAGTCAAACTTTCATTTTAAAGTTTCTAAAAAAGCTTTTGAGAAAGGTTCAGGAAATTCAAGTTTTTGATTATCTCAAAATGGTTTATAACTTCTTATAGATAGTATTTTTATGTGACTTGACTTTTTTAAAATATTCTTAAGGAAGATTTCTTTTAACGTGTATAGTCAGTGCAGTGTAAGATCAAGTTTGAATTTGATTCACTTCGTACGAATATTATGCTTGGCAACGTTATATATGTTTTCTTAATTTTTCTTTTCGGTTTAAATATTTTAGTTATTTATTACATTCATTTTTTCCCAATAAGATTAAATAACAATAACAATGAAATAATTGCTCAAAATTAATTAATTAATTTTGAAATCAATTTCATTATCAGCTCCTGTTATTTGTACCACAGGAGTCACTACTTTTAAGTTACCTTATCACAGAACAAATTATGGTGATAATTGTCCTTTAAAGCGGATTTGTAGGGAAGCTAATTCCTGTTCTAATGTTGACTTTTCCGCTCCTTCCATTTCTGCCTTCAAGCATCAGTTGGCTGGTTTTCTGCGTAATATTTATTAGGTAAACTTTTTACCGGGTTCAGTTTTAGCGCTCATTTTGTTACTCTTGATTATATAACTAAGTTGTAATCTTTTTTTTATTTTTGTATTCAAGGGCTTTGCCTGTTTATGTATTGAATAAAGAATAAAATATATTTAACATTATTTTTAACTGTTTTATCGATATTGCAAAATTTTAAATTTGATGGGTAGGGATTTGATGGATAGGGATGCATGAATAAACCCAAAAGTAAATTTGTTAGAATTTTGAATTAATAGAATTTTATTCAGTAGAATATTACTTTAAAAGAATATTTAATTGTTAGAATGTTCGTTTTGCAGAATTTCTATTTAACCGATTATTAATATTGCAGAATATTTTTTGTTCAGAAAATTAATTTGAAAAAAATCCAGTTTAATCGAATTTCAATTTATATGAATATTAATGTTGCAGAAACAAAATTGGAAAAATGTTAATTTATCAGAATATAAAACTGTTATAATATCAGTTTCACACAATCCTCAATGAATTGATTATTAATGTTCCAGAGTGTTATTTTGACGACAATTAATTCGACCGAAAGTCAATTTAGTCGAAAATTAATTTATGTGACATGTTTCATAGAATATTAATTTTGCAGACAGTGAGCCAATAAAAACTAATAAAAAGCTAGTAAGACAAATGTTATGGGCTAATTTTTCTGCAAAATTCTATGAAACAACGTTTCACATAAACTGATTTTCGACCAAATTGACTTTCGACCAAGTTAATTTTGCTCAAAATAAACATTCTGGAACTTGTATAATCGATTTCTTGAGGATTTTGCAAAAGTGATATTTTAACATTTTAACTATCCGCGAAATTAAAATTCTTTCAATTTGTGTTCATGCAATATTAAGATAATTAAAAATTACCATTCGGGAAAATTAATATTCTACGAAACAATGTTTCACACAAATTGAAATTCGATTAAATTAGATTTCTGTCAAAATTTCTTAGAATAAAAAATATTATACAATATTAATAATCGGTTAAATAGAAATTCTGAAAAACTAACATTCTAATTAATAACATTCTATAAATTTAGAATTCCAACAAAGTAGCTTTAGAGCTAATTGCATGAAAATGCAATTTTCCTTAAGACGACATGCAAAATATTAGAAAATTAAATCATTAATAACTTTTCTCCTACGTATCCTAGCTCTCTGAAAATTAAACAGAGCATTTTTTAAATCATTATCTATTAGTATATTAAGTTTTATCAAAGACTGACTGTTAATTCTGGTACCGAGGAAACCTCCTTAAAACAATTTTTACACAAATTATCAGACTACTGCAGTAAATGATTTTTAATTATTTTTAACGTTATGGTTTAAGAGTACGCATACTTCTATATTGTGACGCACTAATTACAAATATAATAATTACCAATTCCTCAAAAAAATGGTAATCATTTCCTAAGTCCTATCAGAATTGTAATCTCCAATTGGGCGGTCAAGATTCGTCTCATCTATATTAAGTGCTTTACTTTGTTGTTGTACAATATCTGTAGTATAAAAAAATTACATTTTAATTTGCAAAATTTTAGTTTGTTACTAGTTTGTTTTATGTCATAAATTTTGATAAAATACTTACTATTAATATTATCCATTTCGTGAATTACATTGTACTGCAACTTTTGATTGAGTATTCGTAATTCTTTGATCTCTTGTTTCATACTCTCAATTACCGTCAACCGGGGTAATTAGTCAGTATTCGGGGTAATTTGTAAGTTTTGTACTTTTTCATTAATAAAAAATGTATTTCAAAAGATTCGAGTTTGGCGCCTTCAGTAATCGATATTGGATGTGTTACCAGCAAAGTAACTAGAAAGTTACTAGTCTTAAATACTAGAGAATTCAGTTTGAAAATTTGGCGGGTCAGAAAAATCTGTGTCAATCTTTGGTTTAGTGTAAATATTATGGAAGATAGTAAAGGTAAGTGTT
This sequence comes from Ganaspis sp. Gsp50, assembly GCA_011057455.1. NCBI lineage: Eukaryota > Metazoa > Arthropoda > Insecta > Hymenoptera > Figitidae > Ganaspis > Ganaspis sp. Gsp50. Next base: position 348 of record WNHD01005730.1, on the reverse strand, counting down.
GATAATTTAGTTATAACAAATTACACGTGAGGAATTAACTTTTTATTAGGTATTTTACAAGAAAACTGTATAAAACTGAAAGTTCAGTATTCTCTGAGTAATCTGTCACTTTGACGAAAAATTATGATTTTACGTAAATTCGTGGCTCAATAAGTGCAAAATTTTCCAGTACATTGTTTTTATATAGAAAAGTTTTATATTTATGCCAAAAAATTGAAAAAACATAATTATACTTTTAAGCCGGTAGCAACTGTAACGCCCTAAAATTTTAACGCGTCACAAAACTAACGATATTATTATTATTTCACTATTATTCGCGAATTGTTAAAAACTATGAACATCAAGTTG
>WNHD01005729.1:0-16066 GCA_011057455.1 Ganaspis sp. Gsp50 | reverse complement strand
AACAAAGTATGAAAAGCATGTATATATATACATGTATATATATATTATATTTTACTATATACATATATATATATACATGTATATATATATTATATTTTACTATATATATATATAGTAAAATAAATGTATAATATGAAAGAAGAAATATAATATATAATCAATTGTAATTAAATATATAAACGATGAAATGTATAAAAATATGATTTCTATGTTAATATTTCTACTAATAAAACTATTTTCATTGTATTATATATATTTAATTATAAATTATAGTTTCATTATTTTCTTACTTTTATAGAAATTAACAATAGAAATGTATATGAAAAAAAAGAACAGTAAAAATGGCTAGAAATTAATTTCAAAACAAACATAATTTTTCATATAACACCGCCTTTTGGGACAATTCATATTACGTGATCTCATTATTTTCACCATCAATTTATGAGAGAATTTTAGTTTGCTTAAATTCTTGCAGCCACTTATTATTCCGAGTGCACACATTCATTTCTTCACATTAAAATAATTCTCTGCTTTCAGACTCATGAAACCGATAGATTCCGGATTGCGGATGTAAATTTTAGTCTTTTTTAAATAAGGTGGAATATAATATATTGAATTAATCGAATTTAAATATTTATAGCACTTTAGGGTTTCATTTATGAACAGTAAGAATACAAGTTTTAAATCCATTTTAAAATTTAATTAATAAAATTTAATTTTTATTTATGCATATTTCATGCATATTGCATATTTCATGCATATTGCATATTTCATACAATAAAAAATGATTTCTTATAAATTTATTTAATTACTTTTTTTGTGTAAAAATGGTAGTATATATTAAGTACAATATGGAGAATAATATGCAATCTATTAATATGATTAAAAGAAATGGCGAATAAAGAATATAAAACCCGAAAATGTAAATAACATAGAAAATGTTAAGGCCGGAATGACAAAAGGCCAAACAGATAATTAAAAAGTAGATATAGAAGCGATTGAGCAATTACGGAACAAAAGAGATGATGATTAATGATAATATAAACAAGTGAAATAATAATAAATGTGCCATTTCCTTTTTGTGTAAACGGGTATTTAAATTATCACAAGCACAATGAAGAATATAAAGACCATGAAACGAATAAAATGTTTTTGTGAAAAATAGGATCAAGTATTCACTTACAGAAGATGTAAATTCTACTTCAATAAAACATTACTCTATAGTTTTAAGAATGAATATAGAAAAATCCGACTTAATGTAATCTGAAACAAGCTTCTAAAATATCATTTAATTATTTGCGTTTAGTGAAATAAGATTTAAATTACACGCATTTTTATTGAAAAATAAAGTACTTTAAGCATTCTGTTTCTAAAAGTACTTTAAAAAATCCACTAAACATAAATGGTTAAAAATTGTACTTTAAAAAATATTTTTAAATTTTATTTAATAAAAATACAAACTGAAATGTTGTAATTTGAAAAGAGAAATCATTTTCAATTCAATTTCCCTACATTTATATTTAATCCCAAATAAGAAAAACTTATCCTTATTGCCAAAATTGAATAGAAATATTTGCAGAAGTCAGAGTGGATTCATCGATTATTTCCTTGGTGTTTGACTTTTCCAAAAGGGGAGATGCCAGTGACTTAAATAAACTCGAAAGAAAGTGCTAAAAGAACGAATAGAAGCTACAATTAAAACAAAAATCATCAATGCCAGTGTGTTAAGTGACCAATATGAGAACAAGCAAATGCGAATAATAATAATAAGTGTTTAATATCAGAACGAATAAAGTGTCTAAAAGAAATAATTTTCCGAGACAATTCTTTCCAGTGAATCAGTGCAAAAAGTGAATATCCCGGATTCAAAAATTATCTCAATGCTCGTGTTGAATAATTATAATCTTTAAGAAGAATCTCAAAGTATATAGAAATGCCAGCAAATACCTTGGAGCTGCAAATGCTTTGTAAAAAGTTTTTAACAACGAACAATTGGACAGAGAAAGGAAAATTTGTGAAAGCTTTAAATTCCAGTTGCTAATTTACTATAGTTCTTATTCTCTCATTTTCCATCTATTATGAAATTATGCAGCTGAGTCCATCTACGCGAATTCTGCAAATCCTGAGAAAACTTTCTACAAATGGAATCTGATGGCTTATTGAAAAGATAAAACCCGGATGAAAATTGCTGGTGAGATATTTTAACTGTCTTTGAGTTTTGTACTTTTCGCGCCAATTTTAACGTGATACATGGAGAAGAAATTAGCTATTTCAGACGATTCTTAGCCATTCCAGCTAAGTATGTTTGCTGATGCGGATAGCAAACTTATTTAGCTGTAAAAGCTAAATATTAGCGACTATAGCTAATAAATAGCGACTATAGCTAATAAATAGCGACTATAGCTAATAATTAGCGACTGCAGCTGATAATTAGCGACTGTAGCTAATAATTAGCGACTATAGCTGATAATTAGCGACTGTAGCTAATAATTAGCGACTATAGCTAATAATTAGCTACTATAGCTAATAATTATAGCTATCCATGTCAATACTATTATGCGTGTTTATATTATTATGGCAATATAGTTTTGCGTTGCAATTAAGGACATCATTGAAATAAAAATAAAGCTTCCTTTCTAGACTCGCATAGAAAAATGTTGGGGTTCTATGCGGGCACTCTCTAGATCGTCTATTTTGAAATATAGCCATATTAGATTATCTAGAGTAGACGATTTTGACTTTGCCTGGTTATATGATCTTATAGGACGTGAGTCATGCCCTTTAAGATTTTTCTACACGAGGATCTTAAAATAGATTTACTGGTGAAGCAGAAGTTAATATAAGATTCATATAGTTTGGAAAAAACATGCTTTTCCGCTATTGATCATTAATCAATTTTAGAAATGAAAATTGTAAAGCTGAATTGTCAAAATTATACATAAGATTTGAATAATTCAAATACCTTGAATGGGAAATCTCTCATTTAAATCAGACTGCTTTGTAGTTTCTCTATCTAAATGGAGATTTTCAAAGGTCGATATTGGGCAACTGTTTTATGACTCTTTTGGGCTTAAAACAACCATCGATTATAATATTCAAGCGTAAGGAAGATAGGAACAAAAACATCAATCACATTTATGAAAAATACATAATTTTCTTTTTTTCTTCATGTTTTTCGTATAGCTCAGAGTTTCTCCAGGGATTCCTAAGCAAAGAGTTTTAGAATAAAAACGTACCTGAGGGTGTTTTTAAAATAAGAAAGAATCTGCTAAAAAACTGAGGGTGCTTAAAAGCGGGAAAGGTTTAAAAAATTGAGAGTGTTAAAAAAACTGACGATGTTTAAGAAACGTGTTTAAAAAAATCTGATAGTGTATACACTATATTATATATATATTAAAACCTGAAAATGTTTGAAAACTTGAAAGTGATTAAAAACAAGTGTTAAAAACGGAGAGGGTTTAAAATACTAAGGGAGTTAATAAAACCGAAAAGGTTTGAAATACTGAGGGTGTTAATAAAACTTAGAAAGTTTAATAAAACTTAGAAGATTTAAAAAAGAAACTCAGTGGTTTTGAAAGAAAAAATGAAGTCGATTTGAAATAAAGAAATTGTGGTTAAAAAAGGGAGAAGAGAAGATATAGAGAAAATCAAGGAATAAAAGGAGACTTAAGATAAAAAACAATTTGCTAAGGGAATATAAAAAGAAGAAAATATTCCAAGGGGATTGAGAAGCAAGAATTTTCATAGATTCTGAAAATAATCTTTCGAACTTGTAAAGTTTTCGAAAAATATTTGAAATGGAGTGTGAACATATACAATTTCCTTTAGAAAAGCAAGGAAATCCTATAGAAACTTAATATTTTTCTTGTCCTTTTAAGCTCAGTCCTGTCATATCAGTAATACCCTTTACTCATCATTTTCATTTTTTTATACTGTATAAATTTCATGCATAATGAATATTTCAAAGAAAATTACAAGTTTGACAAATAAGTTTCATAATTTTTCTGACTCATTTTCAGAGTCAGTTTTATATTTTTCATGTAAAACAACAAAAAAGACAAATAAAAAGACAGAAAAAAAACTTTGTAAAATTGTTTGAAAAATTGTAATATGTATTGGAACCAATATGTCAAAATCAAATTGTAATATGTAATAAATGTAAGAATACAAGTATAATTTGCGTATAGAAGAAATTTATTAATGTATGTACAATTTAGTGAAAGAAGCTTCACTAAAAAGAATTCTGGCTGCGGGTCTGATGTCAAAATGTACATAACTATATTTGAAACGTTGCATTTTAAATTTGAACAGAAATAAGAATGAAACAGGAACAGAATATAAATAATGTGAAGTGAAACGAAATAGAATAAAATCGAAAATAGAAAAAAATCTGGTTTTGAAATTTGTAAAGAATAAACTTGAATACAATTTTCACTTTTGTCATCAACGTCTTTTGACACTTTTTCGACAAAATGGCAAAATATATTAAAAATAAAGTACATAAAATAAAAATAGTAAAAATAAAGTTTGTGAATATTAAAATTTAGTATACTAAATTTTAATTAAAATTTAAATATTAAAATTTAGTATACTAAATTTTATTATTATTATATTAAAATTTATTACTAAATTTTAATATTACAAATGAAATGAAGTCTATTGAGATTGCTAATGAAATTAAATGAATTAATAAGCTTTGTTAAAAGAATTTCTAAATATTTTTAAATTCCTTCGAATACATTTGATGATAAAATGTTCGCTTTGCTGAATAAGCTTGTATTTAAAGTATGTTGCACACAAATAAAATATAAAACATATAGAGAAACTTGTAAAGCATGATATAAAAATTCGCTGAGACATTTCAATAAAACGGAAAATAATCCTTAAGAAGAAAGAAAATTTATTTTAAAAGAAAAAATACTTAAGAAGAAAGTAGAGTTGTTTTAAAAGATACTTTTAACATTTTCCTTCGGCGTAAAAACTTTACAGAGCATTAAAAGAAAGAAAAAGTGCTTTTTTAATGTATGTAAAAACAGCTCTAGTCCTCTATTTTTCTTGATATCGAAAAATACATAAAAGTCGCTCAAAAACCGTGAAATTCACCATTTTAGAACATTATAGTGGTAAATTTCATAGTTTGAGTGATAAATTTCCCGAATAAAAAGTGCATTTTTCAATCTATAGAACAATTTTGCGGGGTAAAAATTTCTAACTTGTCACATTAGAAATTTTGTGGGGTTAAAATTTCTAATTTGTCACGTTAGAAACTTTTATCCTACACACATTTTTAAGCCAAATTTGGAAACATTTAAAACAGGGTTAACGTGTTTATTTAATAGACCAAAATCGAATGATGACAATAATGTCTCTTATTTTATAGGGAAAATTTGAATATTCAGTAATTTCGATTCATTGAGAAATTACAAACTCATCATGCTCGCATGCTTAGAGTAAATATGTACGTGTATACATACATTATTCAGTATTACCCAAAGCATGTGTGTATTATATTTTGCTAAAAAGAATCTATGAAATTTGGTAGGCAAATGAAGATGAAAATGTATTATGGTCTCGATTCAATGGCGTGTGAGAGAAACAACCATTCATGCGTTCACAGACGATAGGAGACAGACAAATGGCACGACGCTCTTTTTTTTCACTCACACATATATCTAATATAAAAGGAAATTTGTTGTTTATGACTCTTACGGAAATTTCTGATTTTATTTCCATGATGGATTAAAATTCAATATCTTGAAAAAGACACCATGTAAAGAGAAAAATGTCATTTTATATTGAAAATTCACCCAACCGAATTGATAACGTTTCAAAATAGTGTGTATAATCTTTATATTATTTCAATTTTTGACATAGTATTTTTTATTACTTTTTTTATTACATTTATTTGTATCATCTTCTTTTTGTGAATATATTTATTTTCTGTACATTTATTGATTCATTTTTTATACTTCCATTTATTGATTCTTTTTTATAACTTCATTTTTTATAAACTTATTATTAACTTTATTTTTAAATAAGTTCATTTGTTTGATTTTCCATTTTTACATTTGACACTTGAGATAAATATTTGATAATATTTGACATTTGGCATAGATATTTGACAATTTGACATTTGACATAGATATTTGACAATTTGACTTTATTGGGTTAAAACAACACCATAAGGATACAAATAGATTCAGCTTATTTTGACACGGATATTAGGGTTAAAACTACACTTCTTTTTTTCTGTGGCAGAGATTTGAAACTCTGAAAATGAATAGAAGTAATGTTAATGAAGAATATACGAGTCAAGTGTTAATTAAATGTTCGAATTTAGTTGCTTGTATCACCTTATAGTCGGGGATTAAAATTTAATTTGCATTTTAATGAAAGGGAATGAAAGTCAATGGAAAACATGACAGTGGTTTAGAGTGTATTCTCTGTGGAAAAAAGGACAGTTGCGAATCGATTTTATTCTAAAGACAACAAATCTCTGAAAATTATGTTCAATTTGTTTAAACGTGAATGCAAAATTGTACATTGCAAATATAGAAGTGTAAATTGCAAATGCAAAATTGTAGAATGCAAATATGAAACTGTAAATTGAAAATCTAAAATTGCAAATATAAAAGAGCGCAAATAGTAAATGTAAACTTGCAGATTGCAAACACGAAATTATAAGTACCTACAAAATTGTAAACCATAAATGTAAACTTGCTAATTGCAAATAATAAAAATTGTTATGTTATGCACTTGTGTATAAAAATTGTTACAAATAGTACAAATTGTTATTACTTAATGATTTTAATGTATGCATTCCTATACATATCGTAAAAACATTTTTGATAAAAGTCAATATAGATATCAGTGATAAAAATAAATTAAAATCTATTAAAATATGAATAAAGCTTCACATATTTTATGAAAAAAAATGTAATTCTCAGTATGAATATATATTTTGTAGCGAATATAGAAAATTTCTCACATGCCTGTTGGATAAAACCAAGCACCCTCTGCGTGCACGCTAAATTGTGTCGTAAATACTCGTACAATGTACATACGTGCAAATAGTTCCACACATATAGTCATTTATCGAGGATAATATAGAACCATTGCTACTTTTTGTTACGAGCATGCAGAGACGAAAAATGTAATAAAACTGAAAATAAATTCTACTCATTTCTACAAGTGTTGACTGAATTAGATATGTGATCGAGTTATCAAAAATGTCAAATTGTCCAATCCAAAACCAACATTTTATTTCAGACTTTAATTCATCATTTACTTTCATGTTTGTGGTAATTTTCACTCTTCATTCTCACTTTTATATCTGTTATTTTATCAAATTTTGATACATTTCCCTATTGCAATTTATTTATCGTTATCACGTCGTTATTTTACTTTTCAAATTATTGCATTATAGTATAACTCATTCTTTTTATAATAATAATAATACTGAAAATAATAATAATAATTGTAATAATAATTATAATAATAATAATAATAATAATAGTAATAATAATAATAATAATAATAATAATAATAATAATAAATGAATAAATAATAATAAATAATGATAATAAAAATAATATAATAATACCTATATTAATAATATAATTACTATTATTTTTAGCTTGATTATTTTTTTATATAGCGTTATTACTTTATTTATTTTAATTACTGGTAACCCAATCTTAAATTATCCAATTACTGATTCGAGTAGAGAAGATTAAGGAATTAACTCTGAGCCACTTTTATGCTTTGTTAGAAGGTTGTAAACACCTTGGGTTTCACGACCTACGATGAAAATGAAGAGTCGTGACAGCAACAATTTGCCAAGATTCTCATTCCGAAAAGGTGCGACTACAAAATTGGATAAAATACTCTTAAGAATGTTTCTGTATTAAACAATGAAGAAGTTTATGAGAAATTCTTGATATCGCATTTTTTTTTATTTGAAAACCAATGAAAAAGAAAATTGTGCTATGTATTTCAAAAATTTCAATTTCCTTCAAAATTAAAATTTAAACAAATTTAATAAACGCAGAAGACTGAAATTACACATTTTTAAGTAAAAAAAAACATACAATTTTAAAATTAAATTCGTTTCAAAGTTAAAAACGAATTTTACTCATATGAAATAATATGAATGAAAAATAAAATAATTTCCGAAAATTTTGCAATTATTCAAATAAAAATGAAAACTATAGTTTTCACTTTTCCTGGAGTGAAAATTTTGATGATAATAAGCGATAATAATAATAATTTGGATATCATCTTCCCTATAAATAACAATTTTACTTTGTAATTTTGTTTTCGATGTACATAAAGTAGTATAGATTTCTACTTATTCATATCAGCAGAAAATTCACTGCGAATTGAGTGAAAATTAATTCGCAGAATACAATTTTCAAGAAAAATGTAGAGAGGTGATTAGAATTTTATTTTCGAGAATGATTAAAGCGAGGGGAAAAAATGAAACTACAAATTGATGTCGAGTGAAAAAAGTTGTAAAAAATGTAAATATTTTTATGTGAAAAATGTACGCATACACTCTAAGAAAAAAATTAGTTCTTTAAAGAAGCATAGAAAACTCTTGCTTATCTAATTTTTCTCCTTTATAAACTCTATCTTTTCTTATCATTCACATTATACCCTGTATTATCCTCTTCAATTTTTCACTCCACGATTTATCTAATGAATTTATCCAAAGACTACACTGAAAAATTAATTTCCCAGCGTCTCTTTTTTTACCAAGAAACTGAAAAATCGTACACTGATAAGTGAAACAAATAAAAATTTAATATTCATGAAAATAATAATTTACTCCAAGATTATAATTTAGATAATAATTTACTCCAAAATTGTCATTTTACTTTCTTTTTGCTTCCTCATAGGGAAGCATTGTTATTCTTGTTTTCTTTTTTTACTTTTTCTTAAATTTATGTTTATTTATGTTTCTACGTAAATAGTTGTTTCTACGTAAATAATGTTTCTACGTGTTTATTATTTCTATCTAGAAATGAAGAAAAAAATTCTTTGACTTTGATCTCTTCTTTTCCATACATTGAATCGAGTGTCATTTATTTTTAAAATTTCTACTCATATGTCAGTTAGTTTAAAAAGTAACGAGAATCCTTCGTGACAGACATTTTTTTGACCAACGGATGTCAAAATTCCCTCCATTAGTCAAGAGTGATGATTGATGAGAGGCATTTCCTCAGTAATTTTATGTCTTTCGCTTTTTCCGCTGTTCTGCAATTAATTTTCTAGCACAACGAGAAATTTGGCGCATAAATCTAAAAAGTTGTCGCTGGACCAACAATCGATCAAATAGTTCTTTATACAACATTTTTTACATTTTTGTAATTATATTAATAACCGTCATCAGTAAACGTAACTAATAACACGTCAGTACAATACTTTTTCTTATCACAAAAGAAAAATTGAAAGCAAATTTTTAAAAATGAAATAACAAAAAGGAATTAAACATTTTTCTTTCTTCGAGTCTATACAACTTCCATTTTTATGAAACTTTTAGAAACAATGGATCAAATTGTTCTTTCAAACCGGTCTCTATTTTGCTTTTTGTATTTTTACAGAAAGTACGGTATATAATAAAAAACAGAACTTCCTCTGCGAGGAAACATATAAACAATCGAAATTGTAAGCATTTACAACATTCGAATTGAAAACTAAAAATTCCAGCGAACAGAATCGTGGAAAATGTTTCCAAGTTTCCAATAATTTCGAATTTTAAAAAATGCGACAAAAAAACTGTGTGACTAAAAAACAATATAACATAAATAAAAATTGCTTTTGAGACATTTTTGCCAGAAAGAAAAACGTGTAAATAATTATTCAAGGAATTTCTTGAGTAATAAAGGTAAATTTTCATTGCTTGTAAAAGAAACGAAAAAAGCTCTGTAAAGAAGCAAAAGTGATTGTTTACAAAGTGATTAAAACTTCTAAAATGGATTTAAACCTAATGTAACTTTGTGAAATAGAAAGCAGATAAAATATAGATTCTCGAAAATTTCATCACATTCTAAAAGGAGCATTAGTTTGAATTGGAAATTAGCAAACATATCCGAGATTCAAATTTGCAGAGGTAAGCGTAACGTGGTTATAACGGTAAATTTATGTAAATTTCTGTAATTGAAGGAAGTAGAAAGTGAGGTCAGAGTCGACTCTGTCCCTAGAGATAAGATCTCGTCTGGATGGCAAACGATCAGCTGTTGCACCAAGAATATATGACTCCTATTCCCCCGCGAAGCTCTCCTTTCAGTCCAAGCCAACTATAGATTTGCCTGGTCCAATTATAGTTCCCCATTATCTACCTTTGTACTGAAAAAGAAGACCTCTGGGAATCGAATGTGCTTATCGAAGACAACATCCGACAAAATATATATATGTATACAGCATACAATATTTGATCTCAATGGCTCTTAACGTCACTACCAGTTATTGTCAAATCCTCGTTATTATTATTATTTTTCTATAATCTATACAGAGAAGTCTGTAACTCGTTAATATTTTGTAAATAAACGATATTTTGGAAGAAAATAAATAAATAGTATTCGAAACCTTCTGTCTGTGGTTTCGAATACTACTTATGTATTTATTAATTTCATCATCAATGTTTAAATCAAATTAATACTCATTAAACGACAATAGGGTTTAACGAATAGTATTTAACGATTGTTTGAAGCAAAAAATAGTTTCAAGGCAAAACATAGTTTTGAAGCAAAAAATAGTTTTAAAACAAAAAATAGTTTTAAAGCAAAAAATAGTTTTAAAGCAAAAAGTAGCTTTAAAGCAAAAAATAGTTTTAAAGCAAAAAGTAGCTTTAAAGCAAAAAATAGTTTTAAAGCCAAAAGTAGTTTTAAAGCAAAAAATAGTTTTAAAACAAAAATAGTTTTGACTCATCAAAACATCACACTTTTAGCAAACAACAATTTAATTACATTTTGGAGAGAAAATCATTTGTTTCAATCACATAAAAATGCTTCGAGTAAATATTTGTCTGAATTAAACAATTTGACTGTATGTTAAACAAATATTTGGACAAATGAAATAGACTTTCACAGAAAATGAGCACTGAAAAGTATACACGTTACTAAAATCGACAAAAATCATAAAAGATTAAATGACATCTACTTTAAATATTTTTAATCCATACGTATGCATGAATTGTGTAATAAATTTGTCAAATAAAATTTTATCTCTCGCCGGAAACGACCAAATTTGCTTGCAAATTCAAGACGCAAAATTGTAAAACTTTTACTATATGTAATGTCATTGTATATTTTAAAATAGATTATTTCCGGTTAAAAATTATGTGTCATAAATTTTAACTAAATTTTATATTATATAACAGTAATATTATAATATGACAGTAATATTATAATATAACAGTAATATTATAATATTATAACAATAATATTGTAACAATTATATATTAGAAGTTTCAAAATAATGAATGATCTACTATTTTTTTTTATACTATCAGCGACAATTTTACCACACACGTTCGTTTACTATTCTATCACGCATCTTTTCGTTTTTATTTCCCCGTTTCGTTCGTTTTCTTGATATATTCTTGTTTGCACAAACTACTGAATAATCCTATTGTAGTGACGTTCCACTTTTTTTACAATGCTTGAAATCATAACTCAAGTATTTCGCGACCGAGCTCCAGTTTACGAGGCAAAAATGCATCGATAGCAGATATTTTCCGAAAGTTGGGTATTTTTTGAAGCTTTTTTCTTAGTACAAGATTGTTTGACTTTTTGACAGTGGATATAAAAAGCTAGTATTGGAACCAATATGTCAAATGCTTCTCGACATTCACGACATTCAGATTTTCAAGTTGGCTTATTTTTATACATATAACTCAAGCTTTTTTACGACTGCTTTTATTCACACAAACTGACATTAACACCTCCTGATTTTATACACTTTTCTACAAAAAGTTAACCATTGCAATAAAATTTTAGACTTTTCGTTATTTATTGATATGATATTTCATATGCTTTATGTGTAGGTATATATTTATTTCATTGCAATTTTTTCACATTTTGCTTCCTCATGGAAATTCTGTTTTTTTATATGAATCACTAAAATCCAAGCAATGACAAAATTCAGAAAAAAACAAAGTTCATTTAAAATATAGTAGTATATTATATTATAAATATATAGTGTAATAACAAAGCTTCGAGGAAGCAAAGTTATTTAAAATTTTATTTAAATTTTATTTAAATTTTATTTAAATTTTTCAGTCCAGAGTTTGGTCCAAAGACTCGTTTTAGACAAAGTTTAGTTGTTTCCGCATGGCTAGCTTTTGGCATTTCTACTCGCAAAATTAAGAATTTGTTTCTTGTGCTTTGAAAAAAAGTTGTCCTTTTCCAAAATGGGACACTTGTCACAAGAGATAGAAAACTTGCTGACACGGGTGTAGAATAAGAAGCATCGTGGACAAAAATAAACTCAGTGCCATCCCTTCTTATGCCATTTTGGCACGGAATCTGCAATGCGCGATTCTTCATCGCGAAGAAACTTGTAGTATCTGTCTCGTAAGAAATTTTATCAACTCCATTTCACGTAAACGAAATTAATTGAAAAGATAAACTACTCGAGTAGACGTCCCGTCTGACCAAAGCCGATCTGTACTACTGAACTCTCTTTCATAATTGCGTCTTATTCTCTATCTCTTATTCTTAATCTGCTACTTAATCGATCAAGTATCGACTCGATTCTTAATTAGTTTTTAGACTCATTTGTTTAAATTTTGTCCTGGCGTTAGCTTGGACTAAAGTAGAAAGAGAAAAAATGGTAAAGACATAGAGAAAAGGAAAATTGAGCCAAAAAGCAGCAATCAGAGAAAGGAACAAGTGAAAAAGAGAAAGAAAAAATAAATAAAGAGAAAAAGAGGAAGAACAAAGAAAGAAAGGAAATAAAGAGAACAAGAAGAACAAATAAAGAGAACAAGAGGAAAAACAAAGAAAGAAAAGAAATAAAGAGAACAAGAAGAACAAAGAAAGAAAGAAAAAGAAATAAAGAAAGTGACTTGAAAATTTGCTGAAAAAATGTTTCTAAAAAAGGGTTAGTTTTAATAAGAGAGAGTTGATTGCTAGACGTTAATTTTCTTGGAGTAGAATTTGTTAGTGGTTAGATTATTTATTTAAAGTTGTAATCTGCAATCGAAGCCTTTGTGAGCTTGGATAATAAAGTTGGATTTATTGAAAAATCATTTGATTCCCTTAGCTGGGAGTATATTTACGAGGGCAATATTACCCTTAACGACTTTGGTAATTTATTGAGTGCATTTGCATCCTGTATATATAGGGTATATGTATACCTTCAAAGTTCTTGTATGACTATGATAAAAGGGAAATAGGAATTGTCTAGTTGACATTAGATATCACAGACTGAAAGCTGAATATCCTGTCGTCCACCATTAGTCAAAGAAAATCCTTTCAACCAACGAAATCTGTACTTCCGCTCTCAAATATTGGATTATGTTTCGCATGAATCTTTTATCCGCTTCTTGTTTCGTATTGAAAATTATTATCTCGAATAATAACCATCTATAATTACAGTTTTTGTTCATTATTTGCACATTTATTACTATTCCGATGTATACATGAATCAAGAGGGTCAAAGCTTTTTGCAAAAAAGTGCCAAAAATACCGCGAAAATTAATACTATTAATAATTGTTAATATAATTGTTATCATTATCATATTCTTACTATTATTATATTATTATGTTATATTATTATGTTATTATTATTGTTTTTATTATTGTTATTATTATTATGTTATTATTATTATGTTTTTATTATTGTTATTATTATTATGTTATTAGTATTATGTTTTTATTATTGTTATTATTATTACGTTATTATTTTGTCATTATTATTACAATTATTATTGTTACGATTATTAACACAAACTGTGTTTATTATAGACAGTACTTTCAACTTTTGAATACATTTGAAAAAATAAAGAATGTATTTAAAAGAAATTGTTATTTCATGGAGAATAAAGCGACTTCAGTAGATCGTCTGACTATAACGTGGGTGTTGCTACTTTATGAAGTAGTAAAAGTCTCCTTTAGTCAGACCGATAAGAAACTCCTTTTAGAATCTGTATTTTAAATCAGCTAGCGTCTTTTAATTTATGTTTTGTTTTATTAATGTTTCACGTTCAAGTTTTTATTGTTATACTCTTTCATAAATAATAAACCTTGTAGTTTATAACGTTATTTTAAAAACAATTACAAAATTATCTGCTATAAAAACTGTTTCATTATTTTAACTAATTTTTTATACGCTCATTACGTTATAGCAATTCGCTTTTTTTTCTCATAACAAGTATAATAAAATGTTAATTTCTATTAAACTTTGTAAAACTCATTTACTCGTTAGAAATTATTTTGTTATTAACAATACTTTGTTAGTAACAATATTTTGTAATAAACAATACTTTGTTACTAAAAATACTTTGTTACTAACAATACTTTGTTACTAACAATACTTTGTTACTAACAATACTTTGTTACTAACAATACTTTTTTACTAACAATACTTTTTTAATTAACAACAATTTGTCTTTAACAACAATTTGTCTTTAACAATACTTTGTTATTGTAGAAAGATAAAAACTGTTTTGCGTAAAAAATATAGGTATATATATATGTAGGTACAATCTCGGGTACAATGTATGTTTTGTAAAACGATTTCTTTATTTTTGAGAATTTATTCAATTTAGAGACGCTTTTTTGTTTCCAATGGATTTATATACGTATTTCGTTCAAAAGTAAATTATAGTTTTAACATCAGATGTTAGAAGGTACTGAAAAAGAAAATGTCTTCTCTACTTTCAAGAGGAGGGTCTACTGACAATCTAACAATTTATAGCAGGCATTATTCAATGTTATAAAAATAAATATCGAAAGCAGGTATCGAATCCAGAAGACGTGCTATCGATTTTGACTATATTTCGCGTTAACTCATTTCATGCGATGATTTATACTTTAAACCATATTATTCTTTGACAAAGACATTCTGCTTCCTCTGAATTCGTCTTGATTAATGCATACCACTATTTTGTAACTATCCAATTACAGTGAAAATTCAAGCAACTACTGTGAATCACATATAAAGTTTCTGAGATCAGCTCTCCTGACACTCAATTTAATTGTAGTATTCATTTAACTTCCCTCCATTTTCAAATTATATCTTCCCATTTTCTTGAAAATTACCGTAATTTTCATACAAATGTATAACCATTTTCTTGCTTACAATTTGAACTGTAATTTTCATATACCTTTGTATACAGATGAAAAAAATGTGAAATATACATTTTTGAAATTTGTATACAAAGGCATGAAAATTACAGTTCAAAGATGTGAAAATTACAAAGCAAGTATGAAAATTACAACAAATGTTTGTAGCTTTTTTATGATTTTATTTTTAAAAAAATGTAAATTTCAAGATCTTGTCTAAATGAACTAGATATGAGGAAAATGTCGTGAAACAATGTGAATAGAATTTTTATTCTGAAGGGTTGCTAATAAGACTCTTTTGAAATAAGTCTGGAACAAGGTTTAATAACTAACTGAAAGAAACTTTTGGAAAGAATTATCTTTCTTTATTGTAGGGATTAAAGATAGAAACTACTGGAATTATTTAGGGATAAAAATAGAATACACTGCAACTATTTGATGGTTTTAAAGAGGCAATGAGAAGCTTTCAAGTACCTTAAAAGATTTTCATTAAATTGCCAATTACCGTGTAATGCAGTCCACCATTAACCCCAATTATTATAATGTCCTCGTTATTCTAAAAGCCATTAATCTTTAACGATCTGGATTAAAGTTTGATCTTTCCTGAATTTAAAATCATGAACTTTCGGAGCTTCGGGAGTTTTCCGACGACTGTTGAGTTTGATGTTTGTTGAATGTTGAGCAAATAAGAAACAAATGAACAAACGAATAAAACAAAAATGAAGCGAATCAAAAAATATAAACATACACTATATAAAAGCAAGTGTCTCGAT
>WNHD01005728.1:0-13999 GCA_011057455.1 Ganaspis sp. Gsp50 | reverse complement strand
CAATTACAAATCCAACTTTTCCAAACAAGCGGACATTTTTATGCTTAGCTCAAGTCTTCATACGTTTCAAATGCAAACTTTCGAAGGCGGCAGTGCCAATCTCGGGCAAACTTCAGGCAGCAAATTGTGCTGTGTGGGAGAATAGTGACAAAAGAAGATGCAGGCAAAATGTCATGAGTGTCCCGTGTCCCAGGAGTCGATAATTAGTTTTCAAATGCACATTGTGTCGTAATTTTACTTTATCACAGAAGGAGAAATTTTTTTTTATAAACTGTAACCTTCATGTTTGAAGAAAACCATGTAATACTAAACTTATTAAATTATTTACACTTTCTAAAAAAATGAAAATGCCATGTCCCTTATTTCTGTTATATTTCACTTTGCATATGAAATTTTGTATTCATGCGTGCTTTTAAATTTGCCGGCAGATAACAAAAACTGCTTTACCATCAGATCCTTAGCAGAAGATAACGACGAATCGACTGCAATAAAAAATAAATGTTCTGCTTCTAAGCGTCAAATTTTCATATCGTGTCAAAAAAGGGAAACCTGTTTCGTAGTAAGTTGCTTGTCAAAAGTGTCCCGTCTTGAAAATGGTAAGTAAATATTTTTAATTTACTGTTGGTATGAAATGTATAACGGTTTTGGATTCCTTTTCGAATGAGACTAGCCGCGTTGATATAAACATAACCTATTTTCAAATATAAACAAAAAAAGAGCAAAATGTCATGAGTGTCCTGGTCATGAGTGTCCCATACAAATATGTATAATGGTTTTAATAAGTGTTGTCAACTATAATACAGGATATATTTTTTTCCTTTTTTAAATGTTTTGTTTGTTACTTTTTAGGACGATCAAGAGAAATTAAAAACTTTAAAACGAAGATTACAAGCAGATCGTGAGGAGGCTCATGCAAAGCGCCAAAAAATCGAAGAGGACAGGCGGGAGAAAAAAAGATGCCGAGAAAGAAAAAGGTACCATGAAAATAAAAATAAATGAAAAAAACTAATGAATCAATAAATATTAAAACCTCTAAAAAAGTGGAAATTTTGTCGCAAGATTTAGCTGATTCAATAATCTCTAAACAAATTTCTAACGCAATTGATAAGATCAGCAGAAATAAAACAAAATCTGCAGTTTAAAAAATTTCTGTCGGAAAAAATAAAAGTACAAATGCAAAGATTTTATCTGAAAAAAAATCGACACAAGAAAAAAGATAAATTGAAAGAGAGAGAAAAAGATAACAACGTTATAAAATATATAATGATTTAAATTTATATTCTAAATTTTTAGAAAATCAGAAAAAAACAATTCCAATAGAAAAAAAAGAGGTTTAAGAACAATTTCGAATATGAGTGAGAAAAAAAGAGGATTCAAAGAAAATCATGGAAAAAATCTCAATGTGTACGTAGAAAAAATGTAAAAGATTTATCAAATCTAGATCAAAAAGAATCAAATAAATCGAAATTATACGAAACACCGAAATCCAAATATAAAGAAAGTGGGGCATAAAAACCAAGAAGAAACAGAGATTTATTGAAAAGTAAAATCGAGAAGTTGGAAGAAGAAAAGCACCAATTGATAAATAAAATGAAAAATGTTAAAAGTAACTCGGATAAATATAAGAAGAGGTACTAAAGGCTACAAACGATTTCAAAAATAATGAATCGCCGTCGCCCAAAAAAAAGCTGCTGAAGTGATTAAAAGAGGAAAAAAAGCGATCAAAGGTCAATTGCAATTTGCATTCGTCTTACAAAATCAGATAAAAACGAATTATAATTTAGCTTCGGAGTTTGAAAAAACGACCATTTCCAGAGTTGTTGGAGGAAATGTGATTAAAAAATATCAGGTAATGGGTCACCTTACAAAGCTTGTATCCTTTAAACGCTTTTGATATAATTTAAATAAGTCTGGCTTGATTCCAAACAAACAAGTTCGAAGTAAAGATGAAGTCGAATCTCTTAAAAGAGAAACTTTAGATTTTTTTTGTGATGATAAAAACACATCCCAATCGCCTAATAAGAATGATTTTCTGTCATTCAAAGAAGAAAGAAAATTAAAGCGATATCTTAATGACACATTAGTAAATTTACACAAAAAATTTGTACAAAATCGTGACAAAAAGATATCGTTTAACACTTTTTAAAACACAAGCCATTTTTTGTAGTTTACTTAAAATGTAATGCTAGAGATACTTGTGCATGTCAGAAGCATCTTAATATGCAGCTAAATCTAGATAAGCTACGTGAATTAAAGATAATTAAGTCCAAAAACTTAAACGAAGTAATGTCAAATCTTACTTGTAATGGCGAACGTTTTGAAACTTGCATGCTTAGCTTTTGTCTTGCATGTAAGGAAAAGAAATTGAGCATCGAAGATTATGATTCTATTGAATTATCTTATTATTATAAATGGACTCGAAAGGAGGAGGAAAGAGTTAATAAAAATGGTGAAAGATATACATTCACAGCCATGGTAAAGGATAAAATCTTAGAGACGCAAGAAAATATTCTAGCAATGACAAACAAAGAAATCCCTGATTTTCTGGAACATTAATATAATGTATTTAATCAGCAACAATATTGCAAATCAATAAAAGCAAATCTTGATAACAAAACTGCCGTTCTACATTCTGATTTTTCTGAAAATTATGATACTAAATGCCATACAGAGGTTCAGGCTTTACACTTTGGTAGATCTAGAGCATTGCTGACAATCCACACAAATGCGTACAACATTTTGGATCCCATTACAAAAAATATTGATCTTGGCAAGCTTTGTACAATTTCTGAAGATGTTCGACATATTGCGCCAGCTATTTTTGCTCATCTGAGTCCATTGTTTAAAAAATTTCAAGATTTAGGCATCAAAACTTTGCATATATTTACAGACGGTCCTTCTGGACAATATAAAAATAAAACGACTTTTTTGCTGCTCTGCAAATTTGCTAAAAAGTACGGTTTCGATAAGATTATTTGGAATTATTTTGAAAGCGGTGATGGAAAAGATCCCGTAGATGGATTTGGAGCAACTCTGAAGTCAAAAGCTAATAGTAAAGTCGGACAAGGCGTTGACATCACAAACGTTGAGAGTTTTATAAGTGCTGTTAATGACATGAAAATAAATCTCTCAGAAATTAAATCTGATGAAATTAACGCAATTGAAAACATAGTTTCTGATGCTGGTAAGTTTAACCCTGCCAGTGGTACATTCAAAATTTATCAGAACATCTGGAAATAGGATAACGTAAATATCTTGTACTTAAGGAAGTGCAGCTGCATTCACTGTAAAGATTTTTCTCCGTGTAGTAAGTAAGACTGGATTGCAATCAACGAGCAGGCATTAGAGTGGTACGTAGGAAAAATTAAAAGCTTTGAAGAAGTTCACAATAAAAAAATATTCTTTGTTGATAACATTATGAAGTCATCTGCCAGCAGGAAATCAGCTAAACATTTCAAGCGTATTGAAAATAAGAAAGAAGAAAAGAAAGTTTTTCAAAGTGACATTCTTTTACGCATTCAGGCCTCTAAAGTATTAAAAAAACCAAAAAAAATTTATTCTGTTGCAGAATACAATGTGTTGAATAATTTTTTAATTTGAGTATTGTTGTTGAGGTCGGGAAATGAATACACAGGAATTAAAATGAAAAAGTAATGTAATTTATTTATAAGTATGCTGATCAGTAATAATGGCGCGAGTGCACTCCGCACTCGTGGCTTTACTCTACAACTTTTGATGAGAAGTCCGAAGATGTTTAAAATCTTACTATGAGCGCTACCGAAATAAAACAAACTGAACTATTTTGATTTGATAAAGAACAATAAAATATTGAAATGAGTTACAAAAACTGAGTTTGAGTAAAACCGGTTATACCGTCGGTTAAGACTCGGAGTGTGCTAATTGAATACTAACTGAAAAAGACGCCACTCAACAGCTTGGTGAGGGGTTCGAGATTAAAAGTCTGAGTGTATGTGTAGCGTTGTGTTGAGTATTACAAGTGTTTGAGTGTGTATTAGTGAGGATTTAGGCGCGCTTTTGAGTAATTGAGAAATTATGTGCACAAAGGTGAGTTTGCCGTCGAGATTAAATTTGCCGTCGAGATTAAATTTGTATGTGAGACTTCCGTTTGAATATTTGAATGTGAGAATGTTGTTGTGAGAAAAACAAGGAACTGAGTGGAAAAATATTCCACACAATGCAATAGAAAAACTACTACATAAGTAATTTTTAACTTACAATTAATGTTTTAACGTATTATTTAATTTATTCCAATTGACAATTAAGTGTTTGTATAAACTAAAGAAGTTTAAATACAGTTACCTAGTATTTAAAGCATAATTGCGTCCAAAAACAATTGTTATTGAAAAATTTATGTGATAATTTTTTCCATAATTTATTTAATGAATGTTACAAACATAGTTTAAGTTTCATATTTAAATAAGGGTGAAAAGGTTAATAAATTCATACATAAATTGTTCATTTTCTAAAATTTAGTAAAGAATAAATAAAACAATTTAAAAGAAATGAGTTTAATTAATATTTTTTTCTAATGTCATGAGTGTTCCAAACCTCTAGTCCAAGTTCTGGCTTTGAATAATGATGTAATGGGGAATAAACATGCACGATATACTTTTTTTTCAACTTTCCCAATGTAAAATTTGTTAGAATCAAGTTTTAAAATATATATTGTTTGTAAATTCCTCGTTTTATTGGTGAAAACAGAAAGTCAAAGTTTTTTTATTAAACGTCACTTTATAATGAAATCTATATTGACTTAAGTTTTATAAATAAAAAAGTAATGAAATAATACTTATTTATAGCTAAATTAATCAAGCTTTTATCAAAAATTGCCAAGAAAAATGTATATATATATATATATTTTAGTTTGATTTTACAAAATTCATAATTATATTACAAAATTAACAAAAGAGAGTTCTCAAAAGAATTGGACTTTTCGCATTAATATTTTCACTCGCGAACAACACATTCTAAATTAATAAAAGTTCTTAAAATATGTAATTTACTTGCATTTATTAAAGAAACCTACTTACATGCTTTTGTTCCGAAGACTTCCGGCGTTTATTTAATTTATTTATTTAACATTTAACGTATTTTGATAATTTTGATCCAATTTTGAGGACAATAACCACCGAGGTCCTTCACAAGGTATGGTTTTACAAAGAGTGTCGACCAATTTTTCATCATTTCCGCTCGAACATGTGCTGATTTTTCTTCTCTTTTCTACGTATCGTTGTACGATTCCAAGTGTTCTTCAGACGTTTTTCTTCCCTTAAAAATTAGCTCTCTCCAAGCACACTTTCATCAAGACTCGATTCTCACAGATAAAAATTCGATTCAGTGAATTGTCACCTGAAATCGAGACACAAGATTACACATGGCCTGGCCACCATGGCTATGTCAGGGCCTCGTGTCGACAGACCGAAGTAATTAATAAGGCTTCTCTGTTGAACAATGAAATTTACGCCAGTATAAAGACATCGAAGTACCAATCTTCGATAAATTTAAAAAACGTTCGCTTATTTCTTAAAATAACAGTAGTCCTGACTTTTCGTTCCTTTCTTCGTGCGAGGTTGGGTCCTTGCGGCGGAAATTTTGAATTATTTCTGAGACGGCTCGGATGTTTGTCCAGTCTTCAACAAATTATTGTCGATTTACTTGATTCAAATCAATATTTTATTCCAGGAGTCCGATTGATTTGTGAAATAACGAAATGTTCCATAAAATATTGCTTCGAAATGTTTTTAGGATCGAAAAATGTGGAAGACGATCTTTAAAATAATATTACGTCGATATTGCAGCAGAAGAATTGGAGAAAAGCGCATTCACGGATAGGCGTCGATATTTAATGACGAACAGTAGCGATACGTAGATCCGAGAGTACTCAATCGGGCGCATTATCGAACGGGCTGCTCGCCGAATCGTTGAAGCCGGTGCTCCGTCAGCTGCTGCTATCTTGGCCTTGACGCAATAGTTAAAGCATACATGAAATCATAAGCAAATCAAAAATCGCGTAATATACAAAATTTCTAATCTAATAATCGCCTTTTCGTTGTGGCCTGCCGAGTTCGAAATAGACGTGGGTGGTTTTCTCACGCGAGAAATTATGAAACTCTAAATTTGTAACTGGTAATTTTTATCACGTTACAACATAAAAGTCATTAATCACATCATCTATCATACCAAAACATACTGGTGAAATATTATTTGAAGTGACATTTCTAAGAGCAATAACTATGTTAGAGAATAATAGTTCCCAATCAATGTTATTAAGTTAAATACTAATATAACAAAAATCTGTTTTTTTTAAATTATAAGTGGTAAAATTTCTTTGTAAAATCGCAGTAATGTCACTCATTGGAAAATAGATACCATACGATAGAGGCGGATGGAATTTATCATGAGGCAATAAAATATCCGCAACAAGAGAAACAGAACCGTCAGAAGAATTCGATAAAATAATATCCAACAATGAGCCAAAATCAACAATAACACTATTTAATTGATGCAAATTAAGAAAACCTAAAGTATCAGACATAATACAGGCGATTGCACGGTGGATCAGTAATGAGGAGGTTTGAGCAACACAAGTAGTTGATGTTTTAGAAGAAGAGAAATTCCAAAGTACAAAGGGTAGATTAAGATTACCAATAAAATGAAAAGGAGAACCAAGTGAAGGAAGCAAAACCCCCTAAATACTTGAACAAACATCTCTATATTTAGAAAGGCCGGAAGACGGCGGAATATACGCAGAACAAAATATATGCTTAACATTATAAATTTTAACATTAACCAAATTTATTTCAATGGAATTTATATCAGGAATCAATAATGAACAGGGATACTCGAAAAATACTCGAATTTTACTATTCCAATTAGTAATTTTCTACTAAAAATTAGTGATATTCTACTAAAACAATAGTAGTCTTCTACTAATAATTACTAAAATTTTACTAATTCAATAGGTGGACGACATTTCCCTTATTTATTAGTAGAAAATGACTAATTAAAATTTAGAGAGTGTGAAATATTGTACATACAATCGACTCTGGATTGTTAAACATTCGATAAATTGAATTTCTCGATAAATTGAACTAGAAGGTCGGTACCTTGAAAAACTCTCGATAAATTGAAAAAACCCCATACATTTAGGTACACTCGATAAATAAATGTCATTTTTGTGCCAATTTATCCCGGACTCTATACATTGAAGTCAGTCAGACCAAACTTTCTATAATTTGAATTTCTGTCTCTTCATAAACATTCTATAAATTGAAGTAAGTCAAACTAAACTTTTGATATTTCGAATTTTTCTTAAGATATCATTTCAAATATAAACCTGCAAAACTTTTTCTTGTAAAGCCATTGTATTATGTTATTGTAAACATACCAACTTACATACAATGCACAAGAATAGAGTGAGTGAATATTTTGGTAAATTCGTTAATTTAGTTTGCTATTTGCTTCGGTTAATATCATTCACAATTAAAGATTATATGCAGTTATGATCGAAAAGAAAAAATCATCAAAATACAATTCCAAGCTTTAAATAATCGAATTGTTGTAAATTTGAATTTCTTCAAACATCCTTTCGATAATTAAAACATTCGATAATTAAGACTCTCAATAATTTGAACAATTTTTGTGGTCACTTGAGATCCAAATTATCGAGAGTCGACTATATTATATAAGTAAACGGCGTGCATTTTAATCTAAAATATTTTTAATACATAGAAAGTTACTGCAAACTTACAGTTTTTAAAGTAACATTAAAAAATAGAATTTTAAATGGCAAAAATAATTAAACAGTGACATGTTCTTTATAAATTTACTAGCAAATTAGTAGTTATTATTCTTAAATAAATATTAATAAATTTAATATAATAATAATAATAGTTATAATTATTAGTTATTATTAATAATTAATTGAATTCATTTTTCTTTCTCGCTTAACTTTTTGGAAATGACTTAAATTAATAATAATAGCAAATTATATGCGCGCTAAAGCTCAAATAAATGATGTAGGGAATTAATAATTTACTTGAGTTGAATTGAAATCAGACGTTTATTTTTATTTGTATATCTATGAAATTCCTGTTCTTAAAAAACATTAACTTTGAAACTACACTGGGAACATTAAAAAAATAATCTTTTTAAAACATATTTAGTAGCTATTCTTGTATTTCATTCAACTTTTTCGTAATAAGTAAATCCATTATATTTCGACTAAAGTTGTTGCGGACCAATTTTACAAAAATGGATACTTTCGAAAATGATTCAGCAAAGTATCTCGACTACGAAATTAGAAGAAATATGTTAAAATTTTGATTAATTTTCTCAAAATATGAATTTTAAGCATAGGAAGTACGAAGAAATGTCACTTTTTTACCACTTATAATATAGAAAAATAAACATTGAAAAATGCTTAAAAGTTGAAAAACTCTCATTTCTATTTATTGAGAATGATTTAATTTAAAATTTTTCATTAAAGCAGTTAAAAGTTTGTATTAATATGTAAAATATAATTTGAAAGTTCACCTGTCAAATAACTTAATTTGCCATATTTAACGATTATTTGTAAAGAGGAGAAGTTATTAAAATAGGTTTTAACTTACCCAATGTAAAGTAATTAAGATGATCTTTCAAATTTTCTTGACACTTTCTTTATATTTACTTTAAAAAATTAAAAATGATGAGTTCAATATATACACTTGCTGTATTTTCGCGAACTTTGGAAGCTAATATCTCCGTTAAAAAAGAATGAAAAAAATTGTCACTTTACGAGCACTCAAATTAAACCTTAATCTTTACACACCAAAAGTTTCACGTTGGTCCCGAGGTTAGTTTAGGAGATAAATATATTTAAAATTTCTTATTTATTTCCAGGTTAAAACTATGCTTTTCCTAACTTGAAATTGGTTTACCTCGATATATCTCGTTCAATTTTTACTTCAAGTTATAGAGAAGTACAGTTTTAACCTGGAAATAATTAAGAATCTTTAAATATATTTATCTCCTAAACCATACTCGGGACCAACGTGGAACTTTTGGTGTGTATTGGTTTTGGTGTGATTAAGGTTTAATTTGAATGCTCGAAAAGTGCCAATTTTTTTCATTTTTTTTTAACGGAGATATTAGCTTCCAAAGTTCGCGAAAATACAGCAAGTGTATATATTAAACTCATCATTTGTAATATTTTTAAAGTAAATATACAGAAAATGTCAAGAAAATTTAAAAGATCATCTCACTTACTTTACATTTGGTAGGTTAAAACCTATTTTAATAACTTCTCCTCTTTACAAATAATCGTTAAAAATGACCAAATTAGGTTATTTGACAGGTAAACTTTGAAATTATGTTTTACATATTAATACAAACTTTTAACTGCTTTAATGAAAAATTTTAAATTAAATCATTCTCAATAAATAGAAATAACAGTTTTTCAACTTTTCAGCATTTTTCAATGTTTATTTTTGTATTTTCTAAGTGGTGAAAAAGTGACATTTCGCGTATTTCCTATGCTTAAAATTCATATTTTGAGAGAATTAATTGAAATTTTAACATATTTCTTCTCGTTTCGTAGTCCGGATACTTTACAGATTAATTTTTGAAACTATCAATTTTTTCTAAAATTGGTCCGCACGACTTTAGTCGAAATATAATGGATGAACTCGAATATATTATTCCTACCTTTGAAAATGTTATGCAAACATGAATATTTTACATTTTAATATATTCAATTATTCTGAAATGCTAAAGAATACTTTTTAATAATATTATGGAAGTGGTCTTTCCTTGTATCATTTTTTTTAAATTCTCAAAATAATTAACTTTTTAATAATATTATAGAAGTGATCTTTTTTTAACATTTTTTTGAAATGCTTAAAAATATTTAAAATTTTTTAAAAATGAACTTCGACTCCATAGAAAAAAATTCATAAATCATCTAGAAAATTTTTAATTACTGTAAAATATTTCAAAATTTAACAAAACAATTCCCAATCTTTTAGATTATTTCGAAATAAATGTTTTTAACATATCGCAATAGAATATGATTAATATTATATAATATATATTCTGAACATTAGTAGGGCATTCTGTAATTGTAAATATTGTGCAGTCGTACTAAAAGCGAATTCTTTTCTAGAATATTTTAAAAACTTCTAGAAATGATTTAAACACTTCAAAAAATGTTAATACAGCCTCATTTTAAATTTTTCTTGAGTATTTTATTATTACTTAAACAAATAAAGTAGGAATAGGTTTTATTTCCGACATTAATGAAACCTAATTGAAGAGATTCAACATGAAGAATGCTAATTAATATAATATTATGGTATTCCTTCTACATTTGAGATTTTTTTTAAGTCCAATTCAAATAAATTAATTATTTCCTCCATTATTCTTGCACGCTATATAGCAAGTGTTATAATAATTATAATTATTTTTTTTTTAAATTTCGAACCTTGTATATTCTTAGAAGTTTGTACTTTAATTATTACATAAATTAATCGACATCTTTCTTTTTGATAAAATAGTCTTATTCTTTAAAAAATTTATCTTTAAAATAAGCGCACAAATGAAGATTTATGACCTATATCGAGAATTTTAAAGAAATTTTCAGTTGTATATTATTAAAACAAGTTTAAATGAAAGAAATAAAAAGATGATGTTAAATCATTCTACTCTGAACCACTCTGAACATTTAAAGATTTTTAATAAAAAAAATTTGATGCACTTAAATTATAAATATAAATTATAAACAATACTATAGTAAAATTTTTTTACATGATTAAAAAGAGAAATCCAAAAAATGAACTTGAAATTATTACATTCTTGAATATTAAAAGTTAGCTTGAATTAATACCATTTTTTATAATACAATGGAATATAAGAACCTTCCGAAGAATAATACAAGGCAAAAAAACCAACGTCTAGAAATTTGGACTGAATAAATGAATAAAATAATGATTAAGCAGATTATCATATGTATGTCTGTCACAAAAAGTTTGTTCTGGTATCACTTAAGAACGGCTTAACCAATTTCAGTGAAACTTAACATAGTATTAGGCAGTGACCTAAGTTAGGTTTATAAATTTGCAGCCTTCCAAATTTATCAATCGTATAGAAAATATTCCATATTTTCGAAAAATCAAAAATTTTTAAATTATCATCACTGTTATATAAATTTGTTAAGCTCTAGATTGGTTGCTACGGAAATTGTTACCATAGCAACGGCTGCTTTGGAAATTGCTACCATTATAGCCACAGCAGGGAATTGTTACCATCACAGCAACGGTTGCTATAGGAATTATTACCAAATAAACGGTTGTTAAGGGAATTGTTACCACCATAACAATGGTCCTGGGGAAATTGTTAGAATGGAAACGGTTGTTATGAGGATCATTACCAAAGCAACAGTTGCTCAGGGAATTGTTGTCATAGCAAAGGCAGCTGTGGGAATTGTTACCATTATAGCAACAGTTGCTATGGGAATTGTTACCATCATAGCAACGGTCGCAATGGGAATTATTACTAAATCAACGGTTGCTAAGGAAATTGTTAACACTATAGCAACGGTCGCTAAAAAATGGTTAGAATGGCAGCGGTTGTTTTGAAAATTATTAACAAAGCAACGGTTGTTAAGAGAATTGTTACAATAGCAACTGTAGCTAAAGGTGTTGTTACCTTAGCAACGGTTGCTAAGGTTGTTGTTACCATAGCAACGGTTGCTAACGGAATTGTTACCATAATAGCAACTGTTTCTGTGGGAATTTTAACCATAGGAACGGTTGCTAAGGGTAGCTAATTATAGCTACTGTAGCCTTAACATTTTTTATAATAAAGTAGTGAATATTTTATCACTCGGTAGTTTTTTAATATATATATATATATCTCTACATTAATATGACAATTGAATAATTTTGATATACATATAAGGAATATGAAACAGCCTATTGATTATCAGCAATATATCCAATAAAGCACCAATCTCCAGAAGGTCCGTGAATATTATTTTGCATTAAAATTTTATGTAATACAGAATCAATATGTTTATCTGGATTTTCAGCTGAAATATGACGATCGAAACTTTCTGCTGTGACAATTATAGAATTTCCTCTTAATGTCTTAATATAATATAAACATAAGATTTCACTTCTCGAAATGATTTACTATCGATAATAATTTTTATTAAATATTTTACTTTCTAATCAAAGACTCTTGCTACTATATCAGGTTTGTCGGACGATGATGGATTAGAAGATACATTTTCTGTTATTACTTTCCAATTGGGATACAAGTCATTGTAATGATTAAATCTGGCTTACTATGAATACCCACAATAGTTATAACATCTTAATATTTTTATAACATATTACGAGGTGATCCAAAGAATGTAGAAAGTAACACCACCATCTTATCAACATGTACATAATTTTCAATTTTATTTTATTTTATTTTATTTGCACAAATCGACACTTTGTTTATTTCGTAAATGACCAATTAATCATTTATATTTTTTTATTTTTTTTCATCAAACTCTCCACAGTCTTAAAAAGACCATAAGTGGAGATACTTACAATAAAAAATATACAAAACAATATCAAAGAAATTCTGTAAGAACATAACATATGACATTAGTAATCTGATCACGATGATAAAAAAGAGAAGAAAAACAAATAATCTCAACAGTTACTTTCTCGATAACAATAAATATTAATTTACACTTTTGGTAAAAGCATTCCATGAGATATTTGAAATATCTGGTGACAATTCACAGCGCTTATGCATTCGGTTTATATGGTAACAGGCATTCACAATAGAAGATACAACGGGTCAAGAAAAAGACGCAGTATCAATGGAAAAACGTACTTCATTACGAGAACACAATCTTACAATTTTGAATTTAATACAGTCAAAAAGATAAGGCGCGTTTATATTACCATTAATAATTTTGAATACTATAAGCATTTCCACGAGTTGAATACCGTCCTTCAATCTTGAAAACCAAATACTAGAGAAAACGGTTTTTTTTGGATAGAATCATATATGTGTCGCATCTTACTTTTGTTTGGTTTACTTGTCAATAATGCAATTTGTCTTTCTCAATTTTTACGTAATTATCAACTCCCTACTGCTGAAACAATCTTCCACCCAAGAGAAATTGTTCAAACACATTCCTAATTGCCATTCTGGATTTTATATATGCAGATCTTATTTGGGGTCTCTGAGAAATATACCGCAAGCGACTACCAGTAAATTGAGTTTCAAGTCTCAGCGAGAGACACACGAAGAGGTGTGGGACAGGATTTACCTAGCCGAAAACGCCTCACGTGGAATACAAAGAAAATTGACAAGGAGAAGTTCGGCCGAGCCCTTGAGGAAGCCCATCTAATCGAAAAGTTATAATAGGTTAAGTGTCCGAACACTATGGAAAAAGAGGTGCAAGCTGTAAGGTCTATGATTACCGAAGCCTGCGACGCATCAATGCCACGTCGTAGAAGCCCCCATGCCAGAAATCGCTCCTTGCAGTGGTGGTCAGCTGAGCTGGCCTCCTTGCGAAAAGCATGCTTCAAAGCAAGAAGGACAGATACCCGTTCTAAGGGAGATCCCTTGCTTAAAGAAGGATATAAGGAGGCCAAAAAGAACCCCAAGATAGAGATCCGCGCGTCGCAACGCCGTAGCTGAAAGGACCTGATCGTGGAAGTCGATAAGGACCCATGGGGTCTGGCCGTTAAAATCGTTACTAAGAAATTAGAAACGAGGCAAAAGACCCCCGGCCTGGACAATCCCGATTGGGTTAGAAAAATAATACAAGATCTGTTTCCTCCTGCGGAACCATGGCTTAGGACGGACTGGAGTTCCTGTCAAGTTGGTGAGGAACTCTTCACTCTTGCAGAATTAGAAAGTGCAAGCAAAAGATTGAAGTCAGGCAGGGCGCCTGGAATCGATGGGATAAGTAACGAGATCCTTAAACAGG
>WNHD01005727.1:0-12685 GCA_011057455.1 Ganaspis sp. Gsp50 | reverse complement strand
TTGAGGAACTTAATGTACTCAATTGAAACAACCGTTTTATACAACTTTTATTTAATTTAAGGACCAAAAGTCCAAGGGGGGTCCCACTTGGCGTGATTTAACTCAGTAGTGATATGATTCCTTGAGTTTTAGAATTGCAAAGCGGGAAAGCTTCCACCCATCGCGAGAACAAGTCAGTGACGACTAACAGGAACTTCTTTCTTCGCCGCGATGTTGGGTATGGTCCCATCAGGTGAAGTGTTGCTGAATTGCTCTTAGGGTTTCTTCGCCGCCGGGATGACCGGCAATCGCGGCGTCATGGTGTTAAAATAAGATTCTTTCTTTTTGAGATTCAGGGACGACGACTACCCATCGGCCTTCGTGTAGTTTCCAGAGGCCTGACGTGTCGACTCGGTGTAGCTCTGCGAATTTCTGGTCCTTGGAATAAAGATTTGCTTGTCTCTGGATTTGCTGACATTGGTCCGCGAGCTTTGAGATTTTTTCGTCTTGCTGCTGCTGGTAAAAAATCTCCACGTATAGATTTTCCAAAGTCGATGGCGGCCAGAAAGACCTCATCACTAATGTGGGGTTCTGGAGAATCGTGAGGAAGTAGCCTTTCCTCGTCGGTGCAGTGATCGCGTGACTCTTCTGAAGCCGGATTTTCTGCTAACGCTTTGTCAAAAATTGATTGACTTGGAGTCGGATGTTGGATTTCGAAGCTGAATTCGCCGAGGAGACAAGCCCAACGTCCTAGTTTTCCTTTGATATTCTCGTGTGGGTCCAACCAATCCAGAGCCCTAGACTGGGTCCTCAAGACAAACTTGCGCGTCGACAAATGCTTCCTGTATTTCCGAAAGGACCAGACTACGGCCAAGCAATCCTTTTCGGGTTGCTTGTAGCGCAGTTCCACTGACGAGAATTTGGCACTAGCGAAGCTAATCACAGCTTTTAGTCCAGCCGGGTGTATCTGTTATGAGCTTCCAGTACAAAAGGCAAGTTCGGGTCTGGCTGACTGAATGATAGAGGTTTGGCGAAGGCTTTCTTTACCCTGCTGAATGAGTCGTCGGTTTGTTGATTCCACCTCCAAGGGCCGGATTTTTTCTGTAGAAGGTGGGTGAGTAGGGCCGAGATTGTGGCGTAATCGGGCACATATTCTCTAATCCATCCGCAAGTACCTAGAAATCGCTGCAAGGATTTTTTACTGTTGACTCCAAGATTGCTTAGACGTGGCACTCCTGAGTTTGATTGACGCCTGACGCGATTTGATGACCGAGGTATTGGACGGTTTTGTGAGCAAAAACACATTTGTCCAGTGCTCAAGTCAATCCGTATAATTCTAGTCTTTCCAAAACTAGGTCGATGTGTATCAGGTGCTCTACTTCGCTCGGGGAGTGAATTATTATGTCATCTATGTAATCTTTGCAGAACTCATCAAGGTACCCCTGCAGCACGGTCTCGGACAACAGTGTCTGGACGGTATTTGTAGCGTTCTTTAACCCGAACGGCATTATCCGAAATTGATAATTCACGCCGTTCATGTCCGAACAGGCGGTGTATGACCTTGACTCAGGATGCAGTGGCACCTGCCAGTACCCGTTTTTCAGATCCAACGTAGAGAATATGCATGAGTCGCCAAACTCTTTGACAACGTCGTGGATCAAGGGTAAGTTTTGGGTAACATCCTTAGTAATTGCATTGAGACCGCGATAGTCGATGCAAATTCTTGGCTTGACGTTTTTTCGCTTAGTGAGGACTATAGGCGAGCTATAGGAGGACTTGCTGGACTCAAGTATCCCTTGTTTCAGCATATTCTGGATTTGTTCCTGTATGGTTTTCTTCTTGTGAGGGGGGTAGGAATAGGCTTTACTTCTGACCGGCTTGAGGACGTCAACTCTATTTTATGATAGTCTGACGTGGTCTGAGATGGCTGCCCCTCTGTGTAAAACGCTTTGTTGCACTTTTAAAGAAACGGGCACTGGCTTGACAAGGACTGATGGGCAGAGCCTCTACCGGGAGTAGTAAAGGATGCACGAAGTTGTCCGTGGCAGCAGTGTCAAACAAGGCCAGAATCTTTTGTCCGCTTATGTGCACCGGAACTCTTGGCAGAGTCCTAGATCCACGTTGTATCGAATTTAGTTCTGTTTGGCTGGTTGCTGGACGGTCCCCTTGGCCGCCCCTTGCCAGTTTTCCGCTTCTTGAGAGTCTCGATTTGGACCTCCTTCAATCTGCTGCTGGCGTGATGGGCAGTCCTTGTACAAGTGCCGATCTGGGCAATGCCAACAGCGAGGCAGTACTGGCTGAGTGGCAGAAGGATTTTCCTGCACCACTGGTTTTGGGTCATATCTCCTCACGTAGCTTCGGTTTAATTCTGCTTCGTCTATCTCGTCGTTGGAAGCTTGTCCGATGAGGATGTAGAAATTTCGTGGACTTGCAGAACGTATGCTTTGTCTGATTCCGGGTTGCAGCACCTCGAGGAAGACGGAAGTCTTGGCTTCCTCTGGTTCCTGACGTCGAAGACGGCGGTAGATTTGAATCTACTTTTGTAAGAAGAATCCAAAGGGTTTTTTGTCTCCCTGTCGTTGAGAGTATAAAATTGTGAGTAGTCTGCCTTGAACGCTGAAGCTATCGTACTTCATGATAAGCAGTTCCCCTAAACGCTCTAAGTCGAACGTCAGCGAGCGATACGTTTCCCAACATAGAGCAGCATCTCCGTGTACTCCCCGGACGGCTGTTCGGGTTTGAAGATTGTCCGGGACTCTGTTGAGGGCAAAATATTCCCTCAAGTCCTCCAGGAATGTCCGCGAGTCCTCGAAGTCGCTGCCGCCAAAATCCGGAAGTACAGTAGAATTTATCATGGGAAGGTTTTGCATCCAACCCATGAAATTTGCCCAGGCATTTTCGACAAAAGGATTATTTGTCGTCCGATCGTCGGGGTTTGTGGTTGCGGCGGTTCAAACTGGCCGCACGTAGTGAAGATTCTGATTTATCTCCGATGCTGGAGCGACGGTGGGCCAAGGATCGGCGACCTCACGTCGACCAGCGGAGGTTATGTTGTTCTGTCGAGAGGTGGGTATGGGGTCGAAAGCTCTGCGAGCCTCAGCAAGGACCTGAAATGCGTCTGCCAGGAGTGTCCTATCGCCAAACAGTAGGCGGTCAGCTGTTGAATCTGGACTTTGTTGAGCAGCGAATCCTAGGTTGGTTTCAGGACGTGTGGAGTCTGACACTGGAGGTCCGCCATCGGAAGACGCTCGACTGGTTGACGGACCCAAATTTGGTGTCGCAACTGCACCTGCCTTGGCATTTTGTCCAGGTCCTGCTGGATTACCAGAAGAATCTGCCGGGTGTACTCCGGCTCCCGGAGATTAGTAGGGAGGAGGCGGACTCTCGTGACCAGGTCTGGGACTTAGAGAGTCGTTTTGTTCTACGGTAAGTTGTTCCCTTCGACCTCTGGTCCGTGTGGCTATCGCGGCTTACTAGTTGGTCATTATCGCCCCGTGCTGTCGACTGAATAGCTTCGCGCCGCTATCTTTTTTATGTTTTACAGGTTTTTGGCAACGGCGGAGGAATAAAAACGAGAACTAATTGTTCTCGTATTGTCGCCTGCGTCAAAAATTCAATTTTTTTTATTAAAACTCTTAAAATTGTATTTTTCTAATGGTAGTTCCTCTAGAAAAATTTTTCTACTTTAAAAAACGAATAAATTTACCTATTTAGAATATATATTTCACTAACATTTTATGAAAAAATAGTCTCATTTTAATCATTTTTGTTTCCTCATAGAGATGCCTTATAATCGTGCCGATTTTCGATGGTCTAAAAACAGTTTAAATCAACTTATTTTTATTTAAAAAGTATAAAAACGATTATTTAATTAAACTAAAATTAAATATATATTTTCTCAGAAATTTACTTAAAAACTTAAAATTCTATTTTCTATGAGGAAGCAAAATGTTCAAGAAATGAACATAATTTACCACTTTTTTAAATTTTGTTTGCCATATTGCATCCTACATTTCGAATCTTGTAAATCTGACACTATATTCGTCATACCTGTCAAGGCCACATATAATATATGTAAAATAAAAATATCTTAATCCAGTACTAGGCAGTGTAATAATGTATAGAATACTATAATATACTTTATAATAATCTGCAGGAAATAGATTTATATAAATTTCTTACAGAAAATTTTGAATCGCTTCACTTAGTTTATCTCCACCTCACCTGACAAGTAATTTCCCACTTCACCCGATTTGAGGCTATTTTAAAAAATGTGAATATCCATTAAACAATCGCAAAGTTCTATTTAATTTTTTAACACTTTAAAAGGTAAATAGAAATTAATAATTTTTGTCAGATATATCATTTTCTTAAGCTTCAGAAAAATTCTTTAGAAAAGGCACGTATCCAAAAAATATTTTAAAATAGTTAAATTATATGTCACTTCCTAGAATAAAAGATAATTAAATGCATACGCATCTAAGGCTTATAAAAAATGTTTATATTTTATACAAAAACTTAAACATTAATAAAATTAATAACATTAATTAAATAATTTAGCATTAATAATTAATAACATTAACTAAACCACATCTAATTACAAGAATAATAGTAAAAATTCACATCTCCCACTGCACCCGAGACTCCCCTATTATAATCTTAATATATTTTTTGTAGTCCTGATAAGGATTGGTATTCCAATCAAAGCGTTGACAAATAAATTAACATTAAAAATACTACATCGGGCCATTCATAAAATTATTTCATAAAAATTTCTCTATGAAGAAACAAAACTATTCATAAAATGAAGGTAAATTTTCTCTAGTTTTTAATAATATATAATAACAATAAATTTTTACTTGTATCGGCCACTCCATGACAGCAAACGGTAGTAATGCAGAAGAAAACCATGTATCTAGTACGTCAGTATCTTGTTCAATTTTCACATTATTACTGTATTTTTCCTTTGCTAATTGTAATGCTTCATTTTTAGATCGAGCAACTAACCATGTGCTATTATTACCAAAAGTACATCTATATGCAGGAATTTGATGACCCCAAAGTAATTGTCTAGATAAACACCAATCTCTAAAAACAAGAAATTGATAATTAGACATTTAATTATCACAGTAGGTTTTAACAAATTTAAATGTTTGTTCAGACCATCCGTAATTTTTTTACAAATTTTGTTTCTGGCAAGTTATAATAGTAGCATGAAATAAGATTTAAAACCTGAGATCTGACAGTTTTTAAGTTTTAAATTTCGATTCTTAAGTACCTGGTCGATAATAATCAAAGTTTCTTGAGCAGTTGTGGCTCAATATTTTTTAAATACTTTGAATATCGTTTAAGGAAGGTACTTTGACGTCAGAAATGTGAAAGAGGTAATAATTTAGTCAATAGGAACGCTCTATTAGAATCATATCGGTCGTGTTCTGGAGTTGCACCACATTGCGCCCATTGCAGATAAATGCCTCGATTTGACCGTAACGCTACGTAATATCAAAAAGGCGTTCACAAAAATACAGGTATTTCGCCAAACGATCCTAATATATTCACGGTCGAAGATTTCATAGCATCTGAATTAAGCAACGAAAACTTATGCTCAGATAGTGATGATGATACTACCTGTAATGAACGTGTCATTACAATTTCCGGTGACGTTGTCAATGCAGCTGCACGTGAAGAAATACCATCAGCTTCGGAAATTAAAAACACATCAGAAGGTTCATCTCATGCATCATTACGCAGTGCATTGAAAGAGGTTGGTCCACTAAAGTTTGATCCGGCACCGAAAAAATCTAAACGCGGAAGAAAACCGATAAAAAGCACCATAATAACTTCGCCCGAGATTGTTCAAATTGTCCACGATAAAGCAGACAAACAGAAAAAGTCTTGAAAAGAAGATTTAAAAAATCGAAAATGGATCACCATCAAAGCGCACTCGTCGTAAGAAAACCGCACGGGCAACAAAAATCTCTCTAGATCATCAAATGAGGAAAACGTCGACTTTTGCATTATTCAAATGCGCAATATGCTTAAAGAATTGAATAGAAATAACGCAGTTCATTGCAATGAATGTGATCGCGCTGTTCATCTAAAGTGTGCAAATATAAAAAAAGGATATTTCACTTGTCCTCAATGCAAAGCGGCTGAAACTGATAACATCTTTTTTCTATTATAATTATGAACGTATATTTTCATTTTCTCAAAGTTTAATAAAGAATATTGATCAAAAAATACTATTTTCTACTATTTACATTCGTCGCACACAACACCCCACAAATTTTCTAAATCCTAAATTTACACTTTTTTTTAAAATTCGAAAACAATTTTAATGTCTGAAAAATTCAAAAAACTGCTATTAAAGGTTCTTTGGCAATAAGATAAGCTACGAATAGAATGTTTAACATTACAAAAATATGCATTTTTGAGAAAGTCATAGTTCAAAAACAAAACCCGGCACACAACACCCCACTTTACCTTACATTTTTAATTATTTTAATTGAAGGAAAATGAAATTTGTTTTAACAGAATTTTCATTTAATTGCTCTCTGAAGGCTGCTAATAATACATTTTGAATCATCTTACTAGAATATGTATAATTAGAGCAATTGCAATAGTTTCAATATTTTAATAAATGTTTAGGGTCCACGGTGTGTTTTAAACCATTTTAACGTAAATATCCTCTCACTGTAAATGTCTTTCCATATATCGAATCAGGAAAAGGTAAGTGTTTTGCAAAAAAAACCAAAATCTTTCATCGAGGCGTTTTCGAGATAATCGATTTTTTAGGTTAAAAAATGTATTTTTTGCATTTTAAGGTACTAAAAATGAATTTTTTAAACCTAGGTTGTAAATTTTTTTCCAGGTATTGAATCTGGACACTTTTCTAAGTGTTTTGCAAAAGAAACCAGAATCTTTCATTTAGCTGTTTATGAGAAAATAGATTTTTTATTTATAAAAATTAAATTTTTCTATTTTTATTTAAAGTATGTGAACAATCGTATTGCATATAAATACTACAATGGATTTTTAGAAATAAAAGTATTTTGTAATGTCATTACAATTTTGGTGTATGAAGAATCACTGAAAAAATTGAAATCACTAAGGGCATGTGATAAAATATGAGGTCAGTGGTCACATAGCCCATAGGTAAAATTTGTTCCCACACGGAAAGAAAAATCTAAGTGATTTTATTAAAACATTCATAAAATATTATGAGGAAAGTCTGTCTGGTCCGAGTTTCAGAATAATATGTTCATTATTCTAGAAGTAAGATGGCGGACAAATTTTGCCTATGGGTCTTGTGACCATTTACGTCAAATTCCATCACATGCCCTTAATGATTTCAATTTTTTTAGTTATTTTCCATACACAAAAATTATAATAACATTACAAAATACGTTTATTTCTAAAAATTTATTTTAGTATTAACATGTAATACGATTGTGCACATACTTTAAATATATATATAAAAAAAAATTTAGTAACAAAGAAAATCAATTTTCTCAAAAATGGCTCAATGAGAGATTTGGTTTTTTTTGCAAAACACTTAGAAAAGTGTCTAGATTCAATGTATGGAAAGACATTTGCAGTGAGAGCACCTTTAGGTTAAAATGGTTTAAAACCTACCGTGCTCTGTTTAGCTCCCTGAAGTAGAAAATCGAGAATATCTTTCTGTGTACGGCAGCTAAGCAGGGCCTAAATTTCGACTTGGTATGCGTCACATCCTATAACCAGTTACCATGGCTATTGAACTTAATGAGCATAATTTTTCTACAAACAAAAAACAGTTTTTTTTATGGTGGAAATAATTATAAACTAAAAATGAGTTTTAAATTTAAGACACCGACTGCTTCTCACGATGAAAATCGTGAGAGAATTTGTTTTGTCGCGAAAAAGTTTAAAAGAAATCCATTGGAGAAGAGACGAGGAACAAAATACAACTAGTTACAAATTACGACGATACAGATATTCGACTACCAACATCATATTGCAGTTCATGTCTTATTAACGTTTATGAATGTAGGAAGAACATGATCTTAATGATTAAAGTTAATAAATGTAGTATAAACATGTTGCTACATTTATAAATGGTAATGTGAGATGAACTGCAAATAGATGTAGGTATTCGAATATTTGTATCGTTGTAAGCAGCGTGAGTCGTAAATTTAAAACTTATTTTTAGGTTATAATTATTTTCACAGTAAAATAAACTTTTTTTTATTTGCAGAAAAATTATGCTCAATAAGTTCTATAGCCATGGTAACCAATGATGGGATGTGACGCATAACTCAAGGTTTCTTTTATGTATATTACATTTTTGACGTAATATAATTCTAAAGCATTCCTATTGACTAAATGTTTACCATTATCAGTTTCTCGTTGCCATTGCACTTTAGGCAAATTATATTTAAAGTATTTAAAAATATTAAACCACAACTGCTCAAGAAAGTTTGATTATTATCGACCATGTACTTAGAAATCGATATTTATAACTTAAAAATAAGTATTCTAAAAATCGGACAGATCTCAGATTATAAATCTTGTTTCATCTTATTCTAAGAAAACTTCACAGAAAAAAAATTTGTAAGATAATTGCGGGTGGTACGAACAAAAATTAAATTTGTTAAAACCTACAGTGTTATGAGAAAGAATTGTTATTTTAAACGTAATAGCACTGCTTAAGGAGACGCCTAAGTCGAAAAATAAGAAAAAAATCAATTTTCTTTTCATTTCACTATCTCAAATTAGACTTAATTAGCAATCGAATAAGACGATTTAAAACCTCTCCGAATGAGTAGAAGTGTCTTTGAAAAATTTTTGAATTTAAATACTTTTTTAAAATCACACCCAAAACCTTTCAAATCGTAGCCTTATTTTTAAATGGTA
This sequence comes from Ganaspis sp. Gsp50, assembly GCA_011057455.1. NCBI lineage: Eukaryota > Metazoa > Arthropoda > Insecta > Hymenoptera > Figitidae > Ganaspis > Ganaspis sp. Gsp50. Next base: position 3,811 of record WNHD01005727.1, on the reverse strand, counting down.
ACAAATATGAAAAACAAAATCTGGAAATATACGAATAGAAACCCAAAAAACCCAAAAAATACGAAGTTACAGCAGGATTGGGAAATTTGTTTTTGAATATCATGATATCATGACTTTCTTGTTCTTTTCAGTAATTTGCGTTTTCTGCAAAATCTGATTTTTTAAACTGTCGGCAACTTTCGGTACATGTCTTTTCGAAACCAGTGAACCGATTTAAAAGTATTTTTCTATTTTATGTAGTGGGATTTCAAGATGCCAATCAAATGGTTCCACTTAATATTGACCAATATAAACGGAGATATGAGTCAAATCATAAGAGGCAGTACAAATTGTGTACACTGTGTTTTAATTGTTTATAAAAAAAATGTGTAATTAATCTTAAGACTTGCAACTATTCAATTGAATAGTTGATTATATTTGAAGCAAAAGTACTCAAAGAGGAAGATAATTGCATAAATAGTTTTCGAGAAAATGAAACCGAAATTTGACTGTTTTTGCATATATATATATATATATATATATATATATATAAGGTGACTGACAATTAGACGTCCACTTAAAAAACCATGTAAAAACCGTGTGTAAAGTACATTAGAACCGGATAAAATCCATATGGGTCTTCAACCGGCTAAACATAGTATTAATATGGCAACACATAAATAATTTTGTTCAATATACACGCTTTTACTGGTTTAAATACGAAACACGCCAAAAAAGAAAATAAATCACGGCCGGATAAATACGAATCTTACATGATAAATAAAATACAATAATGAAAACTATATTTATCTCTTGTTAAACAAGGTTTATATATGGTTTATTGAAAATATAATTTACAGATCATACCGTCATATACATCGCTCATTACAAACCTCAAAAAATTTGAAACTATTTCCCATCCATGGTATCCTATTTAAGAAAAGGGTTACACGGATGGGAAATCGTTTCAAACTACCATGGATATACCATGGATGGGAAAGCACTTCAAACGAGAGTTTTGCTAGTGGATTTTTGACCAGATGTTAAGGCATATATGGCGCCGACTGTACATAATCGGAAAAACCTCAAGTCATGCAGATAGTCCAATGGTGTATTGAGAATTGACTTTAAAATAAAGGATGTTGTTCTGCTTAACAAATAAAGAAACAAGTGATTTTGTTTCCTCATAGAAAAGTCTTGTAATTGTACCGATTTCCGATTTTCCAAAAATAGTCTACAACAACTCATTTTTATCTAAAATGTACATATATGAAGTTTAAAGACAATGCAATCTGTGTGTGTGTGTGTGCCTGTACGGATGTTTGTCACGCTTTCCTTGTCGACATGATATATAGATAACACTTAGACCGATGTTGATGAAGTTTCCTGGAGTTCATATACTCATAAAAATATCAAAACAAAGTAAGGGTTTATTTTTTTTTCCGTGTTACAAGTTCGAGGTTTACAAAAAACATCCTAACCTACTTGCAAAACTTATTTTATCTTACATTTCTATCCTAATCTAATACATATTTACATATTTACGACTAAATAATAAATTTTCTTTAAATTTTCATCTTTATCTTTCCCCTAAGCCCTCCACTCTCCTCTCTTGTCCAACTCTTTCATCTAATTTTCAGATTGTCCATTCTCATCTAAAAACCACATGACACACACTCTTTCCTTCATCCTCTAGCTTCAGGTTCTCACGCTCATATTCACATACTCTGCACACTCCTGCCTCCTCTTCCATCCAATAGTTATATTCATTAATACCTTCTCCCATTATATATCTCACTACTACATTCCATTTATTTTCTTTCCTTAATTTCGTCAGGTGTCCCAGCTCTCCCTCATTTTTGACCATCTTGTACAATCTATTGTATTTCGACTCCCCTATTTCTCTCCACCTCTCTTCTCCACCTTTTTTCACTAAGTCTCTCTCCAATTCTTTCCACTCACCTTCCCACCGATACTCCTCTATTTTAAATGCTTCTTTCCTCTGCAACTCCTATTTTGTCATCTTTTTATCCCCTCTCTCTTCTCTTACTTTAATGAACCTCAAACGCAACTGTGTTATCTTACTCCATTCTCCATTCCTGAATTTCTCTTCTAAACCCCATGCTCTCTTTCTTTGTCTTACTAGCAACTAAACCCTCCCTATTTTCTCTCTTATCATGTATCCAGGACAATGATAACTCACCCCCATCGTCCATGTCAGGTACCTCTATTACCTTCCACTCTACTTATATACCGAGCTCTTCTTCCTCCTGCCTCATAACTCTGACCTCCCCTCTTACTTTTCTTCCCACTCCTCCACCCCAGTTCTTAAAATACTCTTTCAACTCCTCCATCTATATGTTCTCATTTATACCTGTGTCTCCGCTCTATGTAACTTCCTCTCTACTTATTCCTGGCTCTCCTTTCTCCTGCCTCATAAATCTGCCCTCCCCTCTTACTTTCTTCCCACTCCTCCACGCCAGTTCTTCAAATACTCTGTCAACTCCTCCATCTTCATGTTCTCATTTATACCTATTTCTCACCTTCTTCCTCTATTGATTATTATCCATTCTCTACCCACTGTCTGTCCACTATCTGTTCAGGGTTCAAAATGTAATTTACACGAGGTAATCTACGTAGTTCTATACATGTAAATTACCTAGTAATTTACGTGTATAGTATTATCACTTTATTTAAAAAAAATTAGTTTTAACCCCCCCTCCCCCCCTGCGGATTGTAAAATCAGTCAACATACTGTAGACAGATTTTCATCAGATTAGTCAAACAAGAAAAATTGCAAAAACATTCAAGTTTTATCAACAAAAATTAATATAAAATGACATTTTGTACTTATAATGTCCAAAAAAGTGAACTGAGAGTGGAAAATTGAAGTCAAAAACATATAATTTTGCAAAAAATAAAAAAAGCTTTCACTTTTTCTTCGTGAATTCTCATAATATGTCGAAACAAGTATCATGCAAGAAAAGCAAACGGAAATTAATGCATTTTCGGCAATTTATGACAAAATTGTTTTTTTACATTCTCATCAATAATGAGAGTGTATTCAAAATGTGCGATTTTTGACTTTTGCTAATTTTATCATTTTTCGACGTTTTGAGACCCCCTGATACCGAAAAAATGGTTTTAACAAAAGTGTCTGTATTAAAGCTATGGTTCACGATAGCTTGAGTAAAAATTAATCAATCAACTTCAAATTTGGTATGGTTTTTAAGTGTCCCAAAATACAGGCTAAGTTCGTCGCAAAAAAATATTACTGTCAATCCCAGATGTGTAACAACATTCATAGTATAGGAATGAAACTGCATCAAATTCAGAGTGAACTCTAATCCGACAGCTTTGGTTAGCAAAATAACGTGCACGAATTGCGGTTTAACCAAATTTCTTTACAGGTACGCAAGTACACGATTTTTATCTCTAATATTGTTTTGCCGATATTACTGTGAATATTCTGTATATATATTTAATAAAGTGTGTTTAGAATAAAAGAAAAAAAGTAGTTAGACGTATAGTGATGTCTTCTACGCCATAACCCCAGGTTCAATTCTTGAATCATTGGTATTTTTTCCTTGTAAAGAAATTAAATAGTTATTCAACATAATTGCAATTAGCTTCATTTCAATATTTTGCAGAGAATAGAAAAGAATAGAAGAGAAATTCAGCACTCAATCTTTGTAGTTTTTTAAAGAAAGTTTTTAACGAAAACTTGGAATTGTTGCATAGCAACTTTATATAGAAGTGTAATGCAAACATAAAAATGTACGTTTATGCATAAATATTGATGACTTAAATTTGATGTAAAATTGTGTAACAA
>WNHD01005720.1:0-12935 GCA_011057455.1 Ganaspis sp. Gsp50 | reverse complement strand
TGGAAAAAGTGTCCATTGGGAAAAAATTGAATTAGGAAAAATGTCCATTGGGAAAAAATTGTATTGGGAAAAATGGATTGGGAAAAGTGTCCCCCTACCAAAAACTTTGTTAAGTAAATATTCTCCTAAATGAAAATAAGATTAAAGAAGAATTATATTAATTAAAAATTTTGTATTGTAGAAACTTTTCAGAATAAAAATTCTGATAAATAGAAATTATGTTAAATAAAAAATCGGTGAATTAAAATATCGTTTGTATCAAAGTTTGACTAAATAAAAATTTCTTTAAATACTAATTCAGTTGAATTAAAATTCTAATACCTATGTATTATACATATATAAAAATATATATAATAAATAGAGGTCATGTTTTGACTATTTTCCTATTTTTTACCTTTATGTCTTTATAAAGTCAAAAAAACAAGGTGTATCCCTTACACATTTAACTTCAATAAATATATAATATATTTAAATTTAATTATTTTTATATTTAGAGAACATGACATTTAAAACTAGTATAAATTTTCATATTCGTAATAAAATTATCAATCTTTTAATAAAAAAATGTAATATTTTAGGGGATATTTAGAGAAAACTCGTGAAATAGGGTACTTTTAGGAACAAGAAGAAAAAGGGGGACTTTTGGGGGAAATGGGGGACGAACTGTGATCCCTGGAACATGGAAAAACAATAGAGTCAGTTCACGTGGAATTGCTCTTATAAATTAATTAATAGAATTTAATTTCTTTTTAAAAAATAAATTTGACATTCTTACCTGTACACGACCTGCACTATCCATTGGCCGACTTCTGCTGGGTCTAGGGTGTAGCATAAGAGAGGGAAAATACGGTGGTGGACTGGAAGAAGGATGTGGTGGAGTTGGCAGTGGCTTCGCTGCTATGTGACTAAGTGATCCTCTTTTGAATTCATCTCCACAAAGGTAGCAAACTTCGGTCACTGAATTTTTATCCGGCATTGACAAATCCAAAATGTCCGTACCTCCGCTTGATGAGGAACCTCCACTGTAGATTGCTACAAAAATCAATTTTTATTTTAAACAATTACTCTGTAAAATTCACTTTCTTCTTCAAAAATAAACTAATCATTCAATAAACAAATCTTGACATTAAATCTAAAAAAAAGATTGACTCGATAAAACAGCATTTCGCTTTTTCAGAGAGAAAGCTTTGTTTAGTGCAAACAGCACTGATTATATTATTTTTATTGCACACAACATATCAGAATAAAGATTTTATTAAACAATGGCAAAATTATCACTGCTCAATGTTTCGGTAAACTACCGCTAATTTTAACAAACAATATTGTAAACAATTCTGGCCTACAAATTTTAACAAACAATATTGTAAACAATTCAGGCCTACAAATTTTAACAAACAATATTGTAAACAATTCAGGCCTACAATTTACTTCAAGGCTAAAAAAAAGTCAATTAAAATCTAAAAAATCGATTAAATTCGAAAAAAATCGATTAAAGTTGAAAAAATCGATAAAAATCAAAACCATCGATAGAAGTCGAAAAAATCAATTAAGAATTTTCAAATTTAAATATTAAAAAAACGCACTCAAGAAAAGTTTAAAAATAAACGTGAAAAAAAATCGTCGATAAAACATTGTGGACTTCAACCAGGTCAAAATTTAGATAGCATATTATAGAATTGAAAATAAAAATTTAATTAAACTTGTATATTTTACAAGCCGCTTATTCTATACAACTAAAGTCGAAAATGACGCAAGTTAATTAAAAACTTTCGAAAATGACTAAAAAATTTTCGAAAAAGTCGCAAATTGAAAAACGATAAAAAATTCGCAACTTAATTAAAAACGCTCGAAAAAATTGCAACTTAATTAAAACTTGAAAAGGTGATTGAAAAATTTCCTCATAATTTTCATTTTAAAATTTCAACATTTCAATTTTTCAATTTTTCAATAACATTTCATTTACATATGCTTTTTTTGAATTTTCAATTCTTTTGAGTAAAAAACACTAAAAAGCTACTAACTCATGTGCGTTGAAATATTGAATTAATGCGAGAAACACTTTCGACTCCTCTTGATGATTATAGTAATTATTACTAATTTCAAAAAACACTTTTTCGTCTGCGCCACTGATAAAATTTATAATTCACTGTATTCCATATTTTTAAAACAAAACACTAGACATAATGTGTGGGGGAAAAACTTTAAATTTGTGTATTGGAGGAAGAAAAAAAAATGTTTAAACAAATGGAATGACTCTGAGCCCAGAGTATATAACTTTCGCACAGAAGAAGCAAATGTTCAAATGGAGCGTTCTCATTGAATGAATTATGCGTTCTACGATTTTCGCGGTCTTATCTCTGAAACTATTAACCTTTACTCACAAAGTTTATATTGGCGAATGGAGAAACGCTAAGGCCAATGTAAATAAGTAACAAATTCGTTATGATACAGTCCTTATTCAATAGTTTGGATACTAGTGCACTTACGACAATTCCACGTAAAACAAAATCAATAATAACAAATTTCGCCTGAATAGAAAATTTCAAAAATTATCCAGAAAAATTATAATTTTGTTATACAATTATAAAATAAATAAAAATAAAATAAAATTAGAATTTTCGTAAAACTGACCAGAAAAAGTAGTAAAGACACAATTAGCTAAAATTCTATAATAGTTATTTTAATCACACAGTTTTTCAGTGTGTAAAAAAAACAAAAAAAGCATTAAAAAATTATTAAAAAGAAAAACAAAAAAAAAGTATTTTTAAAATTTTTTTTTATCCCTCTATGTATACCCTTTCGGGTTATTTAATATATAGACCCCACAGTTCCAAAAAAAAGTAATAAAAAATTATTAAAAAAAGATAATAAAAATAAAATTGAAAGAATGAAAAGAAAAAAAAGAAAAAAATAATTTGAGAAGGAAAAATAAAATAATGACACGAAATTATTTGTTGCAAACATGAAAAGAGGGCAATGAAAAATAAAAAATCTCCACAAAAAGCAAGTTTGTGTGTTAAAAATACAACTTTTTGCACACTTGTGGGAAAAATAAAAAGCAAAATTCAAAGGACAAAAGGAAACAAAAAAAAAGCACAAAAATAAAGAATAAAAATAGAATAAAAAATAAAAAAGTTAGCATAAAACCATTAGTAAGTTACCATTAGTAACTTTTAGAATTAGGTGAAGGGCTTGTCTCGTAAATTTGTAAAATAAAATAAAATAAAATAAAACGTAAACAAATAAAATATTTTAAATATTAAATAATGAAATTAAATGAAAAATTAAATGAACAATAATGAAATTAAATGAAAAATGAAACGAAAACGAAAAATGAAATAAATAATAATGAAACGAAATGGAAAATGAAATAAATAATAATGAAACGAAATGAAAAATGAAATGAATAATAATGAAAAGAATTGAAAAATGAAATGAATACTAATAAAAAGAGAATAAAAAGACTTAAAAGAATATAAAAGTCCTACAAGTTGTACATACACCTTTAAAGGCGAGATTTAAACAAATTGAATAGATAAAAGGAAAATATAAACAAATGGAATTTACATTATAACTTGTTGCGAAAAATTAACTATGTCATGTCGCATTCAAAGTGGCACCTTATCATCTAATTATACACTAACGTTATTAGAATTATCGTGCAATTATTTGTTTGGAAGCTTTTTGTAAAATTATCTCTCTCTCCGAAGTGGCGTATCTTTTCAACTGCAAATAAAGCAATTGTCATCAAAGTGACTTGTAAGCAATGTAACATTGCCCATTTTAGAAAACAGATCCTCTCTGGCATTTCGAATCTTCAATTTCATTATTATAAAGGCTGTTGGAAAATCTAAAATCGTAAGAAATGTCCAACAATTATTATCCGAATGAATTTTTTAAAAATATTGAAACAAAAATGTAAGAAAAAATTCAGAATACACTTATAAATATAAAAGTATTTTAGTAATTTTTATTTATATAAAAAAATCTACTATATGAGAATGTAAAAATAGGACATTTATAAATAGAGAAAAATTTATTGAAATTTATTTTATAAGGAAAAACTATTTATTAAAAATTTTATTTATACAATTTATACGATTTTTACAATTGGGTGCTTTCTACTCGTATAATTTCTTTATTGAATAAACTTATTATTATTATTATTATTTATTAACCTGAGTCACAATTGTCGATATAATTATCGACCACCTTTTTTAGGAAGTTTTTTGCACATAACTCTTTCTTTTTTAAGATTGAGCTAGAGGGCATTATTTTATATTGAGTTAATTTTTTAAATGTCTATGAAAAATAGACGAAAAAAATAATTCATGAGCATTTTTTGTTAACTCTTGCAAATTAACCTGTGAAAAATAATTCTTCAGTTTCCTTTTGAGTCTCCAAACCGATTTTGATGATTCAAAGAAAAAAATAATCCTTATAATCCCCACTTTAATATTCTACGATAAATTTTTAGTCCCGTGAACGGGAAAGTATTTTTTTAATAATTTCTTTTGCTCGTAATGAACGCGTGGAACATAACAAGCAGACGAAAATATACTAGTCACGAGGCGCATGCGCACACTGATTTTAGTATGTTTTCGTCTGCTTGTTGTGTTCCACGCGTTCTTTTCGAGCAAAAGAAATTATTAAAAAAAATACTTTCCCGTTCATGGGACTAAAAATTTATTGTGGAATATTAAAGTGGGAATTATAAGGATTATTTTTTTCTTTGAATCATCAAAATCGGTTTGGAGACTCAAAAGGAAAATGAATAATTATTTTTTCAGGTTAATTTGCAAAAATTAACAAAAAATGCACATAAATTATTTTTTTCGTCTATTTTTCATAGACATTTAAAAAATTAACTCAATATATTAAAAGGAACAGAAGATACGTCGATTTGCATCTTTTTTCAAAATTTTGACATTTCGTAATCCAATGCATATTTTGACTTGAGACCTTAATAAATATTGTGTTCCTTCAGATGTAAACTACAAGTTTCTAAAGTGTCATCAAAATCGGTTTTGTTACTCAGAAATCGAAAATATCATAGAAACTCGAAATAATCGTCAACATTCGAAATAATCGATAACACTCGATAATGTCGATTGTCGAACTTCCAAACTGAAATTTTGCATTTATTAGCTGCAATTTAATAAGAGTTCTCTTTCTTATTTAGCACCTTTCATTTTACGTTAGTGATACTTTACGCAATTTAATTTTACTTTTCGGCAATAATACAGTTTTTAATGATTTTTTGTGCAAGAACCTGGCAAAAACCTCGAGTGACATAACCTAACTCATCACATTGATTGAGACAGCGCGCCAATATTTCAAATACTGACATTCAATATCAAAAATTATTTCCAAAAATAACTGAAACTATTTATTATATAAATAAAAATTGTCAATAATCTATTTGATAAATATTATTTCAAGAAATCGAGTTGAATAAAGAACAAATAATTTTTCAGTTTGTTAAATAAAGGACAAAATTAAACAATTAATAAAAACTGTTGAATATGCAGAGACATACATTAAATCTAATTGTTTTTACAAATTTAAAAAATGTTTGGTTTTTCTTTTTAATAGTTTATTGTTAATTGCTAACAAAATTAAATGAATATTAAGAATTGAATTAAGAAAATAAATAACAAAATAAAGCTGCCTGTTTTAAATAATTAAAATATTTAAATTCTCAATATATTATATGTTTAATTTTGTTTTTAAATTTCAAATTTCAAATGAAAAATAATAATAAATTAAGCAAATAGAAAAATGTTAAATGCAAAAATAAAATAAAAAAATGAAAATATACTAAATGGAATCTTGACTTTTTCTCACAAATTTAAATTATTTATTCAATACATTACTAAAATGTTGAAATTCCCTCTTTTCAGTTTCTTGTCAAATGCAAAAAAATAATTTAACAAATGAGACACGATCTGAAGAAAGGGCCTTACAAGCATTTGAAATTAGGTTATGTCTGCTGACAGTTTTAACTTAATTAATGCTTTCTTTTTAATTATTTGCAGCGAAAAAGAGTTCTTCTTGAATAGGTTTTTTGTATACTGTCGAGAAAAACTCTTTTTGGTTGCAAATAATTAAAAAGAAAGCATTAATTAAGTTAAAACTGTCAGCAGACATAACCTAATTTCAAATGCTTGTAAAGTCCTTTCTTCAGATCGTGTCACAAATGACAAGAATTGCAATAAAAAATTTAACACACGTTCTATTCATTTTTAAATCTTATTCAATAAAATAAGTAGCTTAAATTATAAAAACTAAATAATTAATAGAATCAACGGAAGTAAGAAAAAAGATATTGTTAAAATTAAATTTTAATGAATAATTTCGTTATAAAAAATGGAATAAAATATATATTTTAAGTAAATTTAAAGAAATTTAATTGTTTATCCCTTTCTTTTATTTCTATCTGAAAAAAATAATTTTCAAGCGTGTTAATGCTTTATTCGTTGAAAAGAAAAACAGAAACTGAAAAAGCTTTTGCCAATATTTGAAAAATTGAATTAAAAGGAAATGGTAAATATAAAAAAAAAACACTAAAAAAAATTTGACTTTTGTTAGAAACTTATTTTGCTGAAGTTGTCAATGTTCATTTGAACGAATTGTTTTGTTTCTTTTTTATTTCTTCATAAATGAGAAGAGAAAATTTACAACTGTTTTTTTAATAATAATAAAATGGAAGCTAATATTCTAAATTAATATTTCTGAACAGATTTGCATTTTAAAAAAATAAAAGAATACAAATTTCGTTCCTTTGGACGTTCAGTAAAACACATAGAAATTTGAATGATTAAAATATGTTTAATTTTTAATTTCCTTAGTTCTTTGTTCACCGCAAAAAAGTAATTTAAAAAGGAACACAATTTAAATAAAATTATTAAATTTAAATAATTTTTAAAGTAAATAAAAATATTTACTAAATGAAATCTGATTTGTTCAAATTAATAATTAAACAAATTAAAAAATTTTAAATAAAAAAAATACTAAATGAAATTTTTTTTTCTGTCAATTAAAACTTTTAAAAAATATTCATTGTTAATCCAGTATTAAAAAATGTAATGAAAAATTAACATAAATGAAAATAAAGAAAAGGACTAATATAAATCTAATTTTTTCACGACGCTGAAGTTCGCAACGTTTTTTTTTTCGTTTACAAAATATAAAGAAACAAATTTTCAAATTTTCTAAACATTTATTTAGAACTTCTAAAGATTCTTTTTACATTATTTTTTTTAAAAAAGTCGTAAATAAGTACGGGAACAATTATTAGTAAATAAATATTTGCTTTTTAGTTTTTCATAAACGGAAAGAAACGTTGCAAACTTCAGCATCATATTTTTTCGGCTAATTAAAATATTTTTCTAATTATTAATGTGCTTAATTTTGTTTTTCAATTGTTTTCAATTAACCAATCTGTTCAACTTTTACTGAGCTTTTTTAGTAAAATATACCTAGTAAATTTTCTCAGTATTCAACATTGAAATGATTAAAATTTGTAACTTTGTTAAATTTATTTTTAACTGTAAAGAATAATTAAATAAACAAATATATATAATTTACTAAAAAAAGAAAAAAAAATTACGTGGAAATTAAAAATACATATTTGTGAATTTTTGGCAGAGAAAGTAAATTGCGCCAACTTTTAAATTGAAATCTTTCAATTATTATTATTTTTTCGTAGTTGCAAATAAAGAACACGAATAAAGTATTTCATAAAATAATTTTTTTTTGAAAATTAATGATAGAACTTCAATTTAATAAATATGATACATTTGTTACAGACATGATTTTTTAATTTTGTTAAAAAAAAAAGAATATTTAGAGACAAACAACGTAAAACTTATTATGTAAGGACATTGAATTGAACATAAAACATAAAAAAGTAAATAATAATTGCGTTAGTTTAATAAATTTCTGATTAAAAAACTATGGTTTTCCATTGAAAAAAATTAGCGATTTTTGAGATAAAATTTTCGAAATTATATTATTTTTTTTTTATTTTAGTTTCTTTTGGTACTACCGATCACGGTTTTATACCCTCCTCTCAGCCACATATTATTATTATTATTATTATTATTATTATTAAGGATAATTTAAATATTATTATTATTATTACATATTATTATTATATTATTTATTAGAAATATTATTTGTCATTTCTTTTAACTATAAAATATGTAAAATAGTAATGGAAAATAATTTTATTTTGTAACAACAGAATTGTGTAACTAAAAAGATTAAGAAAAATTAGTCGTTAAAGAAAATTGTTTGCTAAACAACATTACTTGTAATACAACATTACTTGTAAAACAAAATTATTTGTAAAACAAAATTGTTTGTTAAACAAAATTGTTTGTAAAACAAAATTATTTGTTAACAAAATCATTCGTAAAACAAAATTGTTTCGTCAAACAAAATTATTTCTAAAACAACACTGTTTGTAAAATAAAATTATTTGTTAAATGACATTATTAAAGAAAATTTATTTACCAAGAAAAATAATGTATTTTACATTAATTACGTAAACTAGTTAATTAAAAAGTTATTTATCAAGAAAAATAGAAACATTGAAAAGAACCTTTTCAGAAAATCGAGAAGGAAACGAATAATATACGAATTAAATATACTCTTTCCTTACAAGCACTTTTTTTACCTCTCGTTTGAAAAATCACTTTAAAAATAAATTGCTTGTTTATTTGTCGACTATTACTTAATATAACTAGAAAAACCGGTTAAATATCGTTGAAAAAACAAACAAACCGAATCGGGTCATATTTTGGTGAAAAGATCAAACCAGTTCCGGGCGATATTAAAATAATATCTCAAGTCATATGGTTTTGACCTTTGATAATGATCCAATTAATCTCGTCAGGTCAACTTAATAATTAGGTAGAATCGACTTCATAGCGTGAAGTTTTCTTCGTTAGAGCGGAATTTTTTTTTCAAGCCAGAGGTCAATGGATAAAACACAGTATAAGCAATGACACAAAGATCCCAGCTTCGGTAAGAGTTTATCGACTTTTTCAAGCGTTGTCTACATTTTTCCCTCCCTTTTTGATTTGATATCACTGTGAGAAAAAACTTGTCCACGCAAAAACTGGCGCCAATTTTTTTTTTTTCAAGAACCTTAAAAGAGCGCAAATTCGTTTTTTTTGTGTTTTAAAATTACAGAGAAGAATTTTAATCTTTTTATTTGATTGGTTTACGGTTATGTAATCTGATCGTGGAAAGTCAAGATCGAGGAAATAAGATCATTCTTGGATAGCTTATATTGTAATGTAATGCTTGAATTTCTTTCAGTACACTTAAAACTGTGAGAAGGATAATTTAATAATTTTTTTTTTAGATTTTAAGATATTTCTTTTAGACTTTTAAGATTTTTTTTTAATTTTGGTACATGGAAGCCTTTTTTAAAAAGTTGAAATCCACAACGTTTTTGATTGGCGATTTAAATTAAAAATATTTTTCAGCTTATTTTATCTTTTTAATTTGTATCTCAAAGGGTTTCTTAAAATTCAATTTACTTAAGAATAGTTACTTAAATAATTAAGAATAATTTACTTAACAAATTTTGTGAAAAAAAATTTAGACAACTTTTTTTATAATATTTTGTTCATAAATGACATTTATTTTTCTTTTAATCGTTGATAAAACGTTGTGAACTTCAACCAGGTCCTTTTCTTAATTTTGGTATATAAGAGAAATTTGTTAAGAAATGTTTCAAAATATAAACATAATCTTACGGGAGACTTGTATGAAAAAAAAAATAAATACAAATTTAATACGATTTTCGTACCTCGTTGAAGTCCGCAACGTTTTGTCAACGATTAAAAAAAATAAAAACATCACCAAGCAGAATAAAAAATCTTTTAAGATAAAAATGTGGAAAGAAAAAATAAGTACAAAAATATTTTTAGTTTAAATCGTTGATCAAAAACGTTGTGGACTTCAACTTGGTATTTTCGTTACATATTTCGAACTATAAATACAAATATTTTGAAGAAATGAAAATTTAATAATCAATGCAAAAGGTTATTTTTATAATAATGGTCTAGCGCGCAACATAAAAAAACCGATTTTAAAAAAAAAATTTTTATTGTCTCGTCAGGTGCTAAGTGCAATATTTTGTTTAATACTGTAACACCTGACTTTGAAACGTTTAGTAATATCGTTTTTTAGTATCGGTTTTTACGTATTTGATTTTTGCTCTATTTTACCTAAAGCTTCCCAAAAATTTCAAATAATTTCCCATTCAATTAAAATGAAGAAACAAATTTTTGTATTTTCGAATTTTTGAAATATTTATTTTGACTAATTCAAAAAATTCTATTTCGACTTATCTTTTTAATTTGCAGACAATAAATTTAATGAAAACATTATTTTATTTGTTTATATTTATTGAAACTTAACGGGTTTTAGAAAACAATTTTGTAAAATTTGGATCTATAAAAACATCACAAACTTTTAACAATAAAAAATGGGTACAGAAAGGTACATGAATAATTTTAATTCACAACAAAAGTGAAAAAGAAAATTATTTGAAGATAATGAAAATTAAAATTATGAAGATAATTAAATTATTTTATAATTAAAATACTTTATAATTAAAATATTGATAAAATAACTTTAGTTTTAAAATACTTTGAGTGCAGAGTTTATTAGAATACAAAAAAATGAACTAAAAACTCTAAAAAATTGATTTTAACCGTAGAAAATTACAAAATGAAAGTAAATTCGATGAAAATACATAAAGAAACAGAAAAAATAGCCGAAGTGTAGACAATAAGGCATTAAACGATATAAAAACTCTTAAATTGTTTCATTGGAGAATATTAGAATTTAACAGTGACAATGTTAAAGTTCGATTTTACACTTTGAATTTTATCATACCATTAAATTCTAATTTGCTTCATGAAACATGATACAGTTTTAAAAGGACTGTATTGATTTTTTAATTCAAACTATGAATAGTCTCACTTTAAAAACAAACTTTAAAATAAAATATGTATTGATTTTTTAATTAAAACTATAAACAGTTTCACTTTAAAAACATACTTTATTAAAATATCTTATGTAATAAAAATGAAGCTGAAGTTTGTAACATTTTTTCCGTTTACAAAAACTTAAGAAACAATTTTTTGCCATTTTCAAATTTTTCACATATAATTTACAACTTTTAAAAATTCGATTTCGCCTTATCGTTTTACGCAGTTTGTAAATAATTACTAAAACAATGATTAGGTAATAAAATATTTGTTTCTTTGTTTTTCATAAACCAAAAGAAAAATTTTCGAACTTTAGTATCGTTAGTAAAATGTCTCGTGTAGAGAAAATATTTTTAAAGATTTTAAAGTAAATACTGGTTATTTTTAATTGCATTTGGCCTAGAATTGTAGCACAGGACTTATATTTCATATTGTAAAAGTATTGATTCACAAAAAAAAATTTCTTCAATTGGTGTTCACTTGAACTCAAGATATTAAAATCTTAATTTTTGCAAAAAGAATGCTGACTTTAAAGAATTATTATTTCATATTTATATCATTAAAATATTTGTTCTTTGGTGTATTCGACGCTAGATTTAATAAACTTTCAAATGATCCAAAGTTTATGGTTTAAACTGCATTTTTTGCAGAAATATTTGAATTTGAAGTGAAGTAAGTATTTTTTAACAGTTAATCCAAATGTACTGAAACTTTCTGAGTGTGTGATATATGCCAACTTCAAAGACGTAAAAATCCAAGCTGACCATGGTGAGCTTCGACTTAGTTCAACCCAAAAGTTCCCCCACTTCTAATTTTCTTTCTAATATGTATTCAGTGATGCCACAAGTTTATTTTAAGCCAAGAAAGAAAAAAATATCTCGAGGGAAACTCAAATAAATTCAATTGTTCGATTTTTTTGATAAGTTATTGCATACATTTTAACCAGGATAACGTTTGAAAATTTCAGTTTCGTATAAAATCTATTTGTTTACATATAAAAGGAAGAACTGTGACAGCAAACACTGATAATTACTTTAACTAATAATTACTTTAACTGATAATTACTTTAACACTGATAAACCTTGAAAAAATGAAAAAAAAATGTTTAAGAACAGTGGTTTTCAGCAGCTTTTCGAAAATTGCTCGCTTTTGAAACATTTTACAGTATAATGAACCTGGTTGAAGTCCGCAACGTTTTGTCAACGATTAAAAAATAGTTATTTATGAAACAAGTGCGTAAAGTAGGTGATTATATGAGTGGGATGCTTGCAGCACGAGCCGAAGGCGAGTAATGCAAATCGCACGAATGTAATCACATTTACGCACGTGTGTCATACAAAATTTTTTGCAACAAGAAGCATCAAAATTGAATGACAAAATCTGTTTTTATTTGTCTAGTAATAAGATTTTAGAAACGATTTTGGGGGTTTGTGTTTATAATATGCAGGTGACACTTTGCTGCATATTTTTTGCAGGTTTTATATACAGAATGAAATAAATGTATGTTGTAGTGATGTAGCAAATAGAGAGATATCGATTTTTCATAACAAATTTCCAGTAAAACTCTGTTAATGGCTATATCTAGATTTAAATGTCTAACAAATTGACAACCAATTTAAAAAATTAATTTCATAATAGTAATTATCTCGGAATTTCAGATTGAATTCACTAATCTAGAAATCTAGAGAAAAAAATATTTAAAATAATACAATATGTGAAATAAAATGAAACAGTGCGTAAAGAATTTACTTGGGTCAAACCATTATATTTCGACTAAATGTGTTGCGGACCAATTTTAAAAAAATTTGATACTTTCAGAAATGATTCTGTAAAGTATCTGGACTACGAAGTGAAAAGAAATATGTTAAAATTTTTATTATTTCTCTCAAAATATGAATTTCAAGCATGGGAAGTACGAAG